>JANHAO010026585.1:0-11067 GCA_026873985.1 Saraca asoca | reverse complement strand
CTTTTCTTTGTCTAGATGCAACTCCATTCTCTGAATTTCTTCCTTCTTTTTGGCCCTTTTCATCATCCTGCATGAGAAATACAAATTGAGAGCAGTATCTAGGACAAAACATAAAACTAAGGCAAAAATACTAAGAAAACATAAAATACTATTAACAAAATGGACAAATACTATCTTATTTTTATGTACTTTTTCCCATTTATCAATCCGTTAGGACCACTGTCTAGGTTCTCTTCGCTTCTCTTCTTGCTCTGGGAGTTTCGACTATTTCACCTTTATGCTTGGGCTCTTCAACACTGAAGGTTTCTTCCCACCTTATTTGTTTGGCAGCTCACTCATGAAATTCAGTGAGGTCTCGTACTAGGGACTTGTACAAATTCTTATATAGCTTTCCATCCTTGCGAAGTCCCACGGAGAACACCATTAAGATATTTTCCTCTAAAGGGTTTTCAATCGACTTGGCTTCTTGCCTAAATCTAGTTATGTAATCCTTCAGTGACTTCTTTCTTCATTGGAAGACCATGGTGAGATGATAACAAGGCATGAGCTACTTTTTCAATGCCCAATACTGGTCAACAAATATCTTTTGACATTCGTCCCAACTACCGACACTATGGGCTAGGAGGCTTTTAAACCACATGTGGGGTATACCTCCTAATGTGGCTGGGAAGACACAGCATTTGACCAAGGGGTCAATTGTTTGAAGATCCATTTGGACATTGAACACATCCAAATGGTCACTCGGGTCACTGTTCCTTTCATAAAGTAGGATCGCAGGCACTTTGAGCTTCTGTGGGAGAGGTTGCGTTTCAATCTCCACAGAGAATGATGAGCTTCCCTCGGAGTGAGGTTAGTTATTCTGAGGTTGGGGGCATTCTTCTAGTTGTTTTATCCTTTGGAGGATTTGTTTCATCATTGGATCCTGAACTTCGGGCTGGGGGCCAGAACTCTCAACTTGCTGTGAGCCCCGAGATTACTGGTCGTGACGATCCTCATGAAGCTCCTTCCAAGTTTCTTCACGCAATTGCTGGAGTTGCATCATGATTTCTTCTTGCCTTTAGACACCCTGGGCTTACGCTTTGCTAGCACTCTAATAGTTTCAACCAACTCCCTTATCGTGTCTTCAAGTGGTAGTTGAGAGGCTGTCGGTTGAGCAGCCGGAGTACTGGAACTCCTGGTGGGCCTTCCCCTCATCATTGAAATCGAAATGAATGGTTGACTTAGAAACAAATGGGCCCTTCATCTAGTGCCAAAATGTTGATGATGGATTTTGGTTCTGGGCCAAAATCTGATCAACAGAGAATGGTTCTTGAACCCCAACCTATTTCTATGTGACTCTCACAGAAGAAGGGAGAGAGGAAGATGACGAAGAGGAAGGGAGGGTGAAAGAAACTGTTAGCTGTGTTTTTAATGTGGTTCGGCTAAATTTGAACGGCACTAGACCCTACGTCCATGGTGAAGTTTTATTATTTTTCAAAAGAGTTTTACAAAGTTTTTTGCTAGATGTTCTATGGCCCCTCCCCTCCTCTTCTAACAATGATTTCCTATTTATAGAGGAAGGAGGGATTACATGCAATGATTACAAGCTACAATTCTATTACATTAAGAAATAAATGTAAAAGATAGAAAAACTCCTGCAATCTGGCTACTGTAGGCTACTTTCTACGGGGTAGGCCCCTCTTGTCGGCTACAAGCTGGCATGAGTCTATCTAACACTCGACCTTGTTGAGCTTCTTGGCTGGGCGAGGTGCCCGTCTTCCTTGAACAGAGATTCTCGACTTGGGGGTCACTATTGTAACTCACTTAGTGAGCTCAGTGTTGCCTCTTAGTGTAGCGAGCTCAAGCAGGATGGTTGGTCCCTTGTCGAGCCTGGCTTCTCATGATCTCTTCGTGTCACCTTTTAGCGATAAGCAAGGTAGCACCTGCTGGGCATTTTCAGCAAGCTGGGTTATTTAGTTTCTGCCAGGTTCCTACCGACTTATTCCTCAAAGCCAATTTTTTACCCATAATAAGTCTCTCATAGGAATTGCAACTCCATCTCTTAGCAATTCGGTGGCCTTGACCTAGCTCAAAATATTGATCTGTAACTCAACTTAAGGGTTAAAAAGTGAAACAATCTTATGAGTAGTCCAACCCATAACAAAATTCATCACTTGGATCCATAGCTTTAAAACTTAATTAAAATGGTATAGCGTCATTTCATACCCTTCATGAAAGTTATGGAGGTCAATTTTAGCTATCCAATGGGCTTGGGTTTGCACAAAAGTGAAACTACCAAGATTGGTTTTAGGTCAAAAGTTTGGCACTCTATTTCAAATTCTAGGTTAAATTTGACCTTCAAAAGGGCTGAATTGGGTTTTGGACTCTTCATGACATTTATAGAGCATCCTCTTAGCTTTCCAAAACATAAGAATCACTCAAAACCATGTCTAGACCTCAAGATACATGCAAACACTTAAAATAGTGCTAAATTATTTAATTAATCCAATTAAGCGAAAAAAATGAATCAAACCAAGAAACCAATCATAATTATCCAATTAAGCACATAAACATGACAAAAGACTAACAAAAGACTAAATATAGAAGGGATATAAATTGTGTTTATGAAGTTCCCCCACACTTAGCTTTTGCACATCCTCGAGTAAAAGACTAAAATAAAACTGAACTAGACTCAAAACAAAACTCTTACACTAACCTTTCAACAATAATGAGATTGCAAAACTAAAATCAAGGAAACAACTAAAATTTTAGGGGACATAGCATATAATGAAGCATAGTCTTGACAACTTATAACTCAAAATTAACTAACAAAGCAAAATTTCATTCAAAAGGAAAGTAGATCAAATTGGTAGACCCTCACAAGATAAAGCTTTCAACTTTATTTGTGTTTAAGATGGGAAAGTGTTTCACTCAATTTCAATTCATGAAAATGCACTACCATAAGCCTGCTTCTTATCTAATCTATACTACTCTAATCACATGCATAACACATATTAAAAGGACTCCTCAATGGTTGTAATGTGGCCAAGGAAATAGGGAAGGAGAGGAATGACAGGAATGTGAAAGTGCAAAAGCAAAGAGACTAACAATGCATTGACATAGATTTAGACAAGCAAATGAGCAATCAAAATTGGAATCTACATCACAAATTTTGACATTTGCCAACTTCTCATTTTCTCTTTCTTTATTTCACTTTTTCACTTTCTTTTATTTTGAGCTCTTTCTTTTTGGAAATTTTTTTCCTTCAAATTCAATTTTCTTTTTTTTTTTCTTTTCTCTTTAATGGCATTAAGCTCTTTTTCTCTCTTCTTTTTTTTTTTCATTTTTTTTTTACCATTGTAATGAATCACTTTTGCTTTCTCACTAAATAATTAGCGCACCCCCAAACTTATTCAAGAACTCATCCCACCAAAGAATTAAATGCTCTACAAATCCCTAAGGTTAGGAAAAGGTAAATAGTTTCAAGGCTTAGATTTCTAATGGGTTATATATAAGAAAAAAAGGTTAATTAGGCTCAAAGGGGATCAAAAATTGTACATTACAAGGTTAGCTAAAAGGGCAAAAGTGGCTCAATCAAAGAATGCCTTAATCTTATTCATCCATGCATGTGCCAATGTAATCTTGAAAAGAGTTAAACCAAGTTTTAGAGCAACAATTTCATGGAAGCATATCACACATAAGAAAGAAGAGGAACCTGATCAAAATGATAAAAAAATGGCTCAAAATCTCACAGACTATAAGTCTACCAAAATCAATCTACAAATATTTCAAACTCCATCACTATGCTAATCAAATTCAAGGATCAAGAGGTAAGATAATTTATTCAATCATGCTATGCAACCATCAAAATTAATTACATCTAGCTTAAGGCCTAGACAAACTCATCATCATAGAAACATCACCTAAATGAACAAAATAAAAATCAAAACAAAACAATCCTAAAGTCTCCCCCACACTTAAGTTTTACATTATCCTTTATGTAAGCATAAAATCGTCAATAAATCATGGACATATAAAATAAATGATAGAGGAGAAGATAGCAAATGATTGGGTTACCTCCTAAGAAGCACCATTGTTTAACACCGTTGGCTCGACGGTCCATTTTGTTATCTCTCAACTAGGATCATTTGAATAAACTAGCTCTCCTAGCTTAACTTCCACTCTTGCATGCTCTTGGGTGCCTTCTATGAATGGCTTGAGCCTAGACCAATTGACTTTCAACACATTGTTACTAAACTCTTGATCTCAATTGCACCACAAAACACATTTGTAACAACAAAGGATCTAATCTAATGAGAACCAACTTACTAGGCCTTAATTCAATTTTTGAATTATAGAGTAAATCTTTTTGCCTAAATAGGAATTGCTTTCTAGCAATCATCTTATCATGAAATGCTTTGGTCTTCTCTTTGTAAATGCATGAATTCTCATAGGCATCAAGTCGAACTTCCTCAAATTCTTGCAATTGCAACTTCCTTTGCTCTCCAACTTCATCCATCCCTATGTTACAACCCTTCACTACCCAAAAAGCCTTATGTTGAAGCTCTATTGGAAGATGACGTGCTTTCCCAAAAGTGATTTTGTAAGAAGACATTCTAACTAGTGTTTTTTGTGCTGTCGTATATGCTTATAATGCATCATCAAGTCTAAGGCTCTAATCTTTCCTACTTAGCTTCACTGTTTTCTCTAAGATAGACTTGATTTCTATGTTGGATATTTTAGCTTGTCCATTTGTTTGAGAATGGTAGAGTGTAGAAGTCTTGTGAAAAGCTCTGTACTTCTTTAACAAAGCCTCAATTGTTTTATTGCAAAAATGGATACTTGATCACACACCAAAGCTTTTGGAATTCCAAACCTGTTAAAAATGTAATCATTAGTCTTGGTGACTTTTTCTTCCATCCACTTTAAAACAAAATCAATAGTAGACAAAATATAAAGGAAACCACAAAATGAAGGGAACCCATGAAACATATAAGAATCATGAAATAAAGTAGGCCAATAGTAACCATAATCTAACACTTTCTTTACAATTCTTTGAGGTCCAAAATGTCTTCCATAAGCATAAGCATGGCAAAGGAAAGGATAAACTAAAACTTAAAGTCAATCACACATCTCCTAATAATTTGATCAAAGCAATACCACCATAAGTAAGGATCATCCCACATATAATACTTAGCATCACTTTTTAGCTCATCTTTCTTGGCTATACTCAAATCATTAGTCAAAGTCCTAGTAACTAAGTAATTCACCAAATTAACATAAGAAGGAACATTACCTTGCAGCTTGAAAAGCTACTTGTCAGGGAAGGAATCTTATAATTGCATTGTCTCTTATCACCTTGCTCAAATGATTTGTTCAAAGGTTTTTAGCTCCTTTGTCGAACTTAATTTGGAGGTCTAACTCTTATAGCAACCGAATCTATCTAATGAGTTTTGCCTTTACATCTTTCTTGGAAAGCAAATATTTCAAAGTTACATAGTCAAAAAACACAACAACCTTAGACCTAAACAAGTAAGAATGAAATTTATCTAAACCAAACATTATAGTCGAATGTTCCTTTTCTATTGTGGAGTGATTGCATTAGGTTGGATCAAGAGTCCAAGAAGCATAATGAATCATGTGATCAAGAGTCCAAGAAGCATAATAACTTGCCAAGCATCAACTGAGTCTTGAATTGTAAAGCAAAACTTTTTACCTAACTATGAATTGCATACAATCAATCATCTTATCATTAAATGCCTTGGTCTTTTTCCTTGTATATGCATGAGTTCTCATAAACTTCAAGCCCAATATCTTTTAATTCTTGCAACTATAGCTTCCTTTGTTCACCAACTTCATCCATATCCATATTGTAACTCCTCAATGCCCAATAATCCTTGTGTTGCAACTTTACAGGAAGGTGACATGCATTACCAAAAACCAGCTTGGTGGGAGACATCCTAATAGGTGTCTTGTATGTTATTCAATAGGCCCATAATGAATCATCAAGTCTAAAGCTCCAATCCTTCCTGCTTGACTACATTATTTTCTCTAAGATGGACTTAATTTCTTTATTGGATATTTCAACTTGTCCATTTGTTTAAGGGTGGTAAAGTGATAGATCTAGTTTCTTGAGTTCATGATGGAGTTAATGACTACAACTCTTCAACTTAAGAACTTTTCTCTAACTACATCAAGCCTTGGTTAATTGCTACTTCTAATTTATCCATGCCATTCAATTCAAATAATCCTATACTAAGAGACCAATAAAATTAATAAAGAAGAGGAATAATCATCAACAAGGTATTTTATAACCTCAAAGATGTTAATATTGATAGTCTTGCCATCAAATTCCATGGTGAGAGTGCCATCATGGACATCAATTTTTGTTCTTCCTACTTTTAAAAAAGGTCTTCCTATAGCTAGATTAGTTAAAGCATCATTTGTCAAATTCAAAATGTAAAAATCTACTAGAAAGACCAAACCATTTACCTGTACCAAAACATCCTTAGTAACTCCTTCAAGATGCATTAGACCTATTTGCTAATTGTATAATACCAATAGTTTCTTTCAAAGGCCCCAACTCTAAAGATGTATAAATAGAATAAGGCATGATATTTATGGATGCACCTAAGTGCTAGCATGGAATGTTCAAAGTGAGTCTTACCAATTACACATGGGATTGTAAAGGTACTTAGATCCTTACATTTTTAAGATAGCTCCTTTTGAATAACAATAGATACATTTTCACACATACTTATTTTCTCATTATCTTTCAGTTTGCTTCTAGTAGTGCATAGATCCTTGAGAAATTTTGTGATGAGAACATAAAGTACCAACCCAAGGATCATCAAGAAGCTTTGTAAGTTTTAAGTGGACCCATGATAAGGGCAAGGGCTAAGAAGATGGAAAAAGCAATCCAAGGATTTTGTCATGCATTTTGGAGTGCACAAGAGGGGCATAGGCTTGGAAGTTCAAGGGTTATGTGCTTGGAGGCTTTGCCATCCACTTGAAAGCCAAATTACGAGCCATTTTGGGAGGCCTTGCAATCAGCTATGTTAGGATAGCCACATGTTGTCACTTTGGGCAATTTTTACACATATTTTTAGGTTGTTATTTCATATTGTGTTATAAGCTACCGTTGACCTTGTTATGGCTTTGTTTTAGGGATGTTTGGCCCTCTTATTTTCCTTATTTTCTAGTTGAATTAAGCATTAGGATTTTATTACTTTTGGGCTATGTAGAGGCCTATTTTTTTTGCCAACTAGTGAATGTGTTTTGGCTTGCATGTGATGGCTTTATGATCTGGCCATGTTTTGGATCGAATTAGCTTATTTGTTTTGTTAATTGGATGGATGTTTAGTTAAGCCTCTTTAGGACTTCTAGTCCAGCCCATAATAAAGCCTAATTTCTATGAGGGGAGGCATTTTTCCCTCACCATGGAGATTAGATGAATTGAGAAATTGAAGAGTGTTTCTTCTTGTGAGAGTTGCTCTCCTAAGGTTTTTGTAGAACTTGAAGACTTATCAAAAAAATTACTTTTTGTGGTGTCTACTTTCATCACTTATCACTCCTCTTCTTCCTTTCTAGAGTATAGCATGAATATCATTCTTTTTCTTTCTATTTTAGTACTATATTTGGTGAATTGGGCATAGACCTATAGGCATCTCAATGGGAGATCACATTATTTTGTGTACCTTGGAATTTGTTTGATCACAATATGTTAGGGTATATTCAATTCCATCTTTTTGAAAGTCTCCAAGATTCTTTTCTCTTGCTCTTCTTTCTTGGATTTTGTCAACCTATTAGGGAACAGAGGGGAAGGAAAAACAAGATTGACAACTAGTTGAGAGCTACCTTCTATTCCATATTTTTTGTCTCTTTTTACTTATTTAAGACTAGCATCTCTTGATTTTTGGCTCCCACTTCCTTTCCACTTCTCAAAAGTAATGCACGTGCATTTTCTCTGGGACGTAAAATTGTTTGGGAGGGTAGCTTACTTAAACCTTGAACTTCCAACTTACTAATATTTGTTGTAAGTTCATTTTTTTGTGTCTCCAAGTTTTGAAATTTGGCATTTGCTTCTTGTTGGAACTACAATATATTGGCTCATGTTTCCTCTTAAAACTATGAGTTGCTATTGACTAGAGTTTAAATTAGATCTTCAAGAGATTTGATAGAAGATAGAGCTTGATTTGGTTGTTGTTTGGCTTAAACTAAGGGCTGAAATTAAGCTTATCCAGCTTGGTTTCCATATCTCAAATTTGCACGGTCTCTATGGCTATCCTGGAAACCCATTATTTTATGGAAATTCTTCCATTGCCTAAACTTGTTAGAATGGCTCTTCTTCTTGTAAGGTCGGGCACACATCAGTATTGTGTCTAGAAACTAAGGAAATCCCACATACTTTAGTTGTTTACATTTGTCATATGGCCATTTGCTGAACCAGTGAGGTTAAATTTAAAATTTATCTCTCAAGGTTGGATGTAATCACCTTATTTACCTTTTTCACTAAATAATCCATTCTGGTTCCAAACTATTGTGAATTAGCCATCATGTTTGCAATGAGGTTCCTTGTAGCTTTTGGAGTCTTATCCATTAAAGCTCTTCCACTTGCAACATCTATCATGCTTTTATCAATTAGTAGAAATCCTTTATAGAAATACTAAATAAAGATCTGGTCACTAATTTGATGATGTGAACAACTAGCACAAAGCTTCTTGAATCTCTCTTAATACTCATACAAAGTTTCTCCACTGTATTACATAATGCTACAAATTTCTTTCCTTATGTTTGTAGCTCTTGAAACAGAAAATTATTTCCCTAGGAAGAATCTCTTCATTTCATCCCATGTATTTATTGAGCTAGATGAAAGATAGTATGGCCAATCCTTAGCTAAATTTACTAATGAGAAAGGAAACACTCTCAACTTAATATGCTCCTCTAAAATTCCTTGAGGGTTCATGGTAAAACAAATAACATGAAATTGCTTTAGATGTTTATGTGGTCCTCACCAGCCAGGCCATGGAAAGTAGGCAATAAATGTATCAAGATAGATTTCAGCTCAAAGGCTACATCAAGGATAAGATAATCAATGCATAAAGGTTGTTGGTTCAAATCTGGAGTAGCCAATTCCTTCATGGTTTTATGATTGAGAGCCATATTTTCCAAGTTCAAATTAGTAAATGAGTGGTTAGAGAGTAGATCAATGGCTATACCTATCTCAAGGTATCAAGCTCATGATTGTTTAATTGATGAAGAAATAACCTGAATAGAAGAAGTATACCTAATATTTCTTATTAAATTTTGTAAAGTTCATTCAATTTCTACATGAAAGAACAGCTCAGAATTATGAGATAATCAAGTCATACATAGGAAAAATCACAAAGTAAACAAGAACAAAACAAACAAAATTATGATAATCATTAAAATATTGATAGAAAAATACCAAAATTTCAAAAACCCTACTAAACAATGGAATTTGGAAAAAAAATAGGTGGGGTTCCATGGTAAAGCATAGATCTTGATCAGCACACTGGAATCTTCAAAATTGGTGAGTTTTGTCCCCAAATTCCACCAAAATTTTTGCCTCCAGGCTTTATTGACCAAACCTGAAAACTTGTAAAACTAGGGCAAATCAAGGTGAAAGTACTGAAAAATAAAAAAAAACTAAAAGCCTAAATCCTAAATTAAATAATCCTAAATCTAAATCTAAATCTAAATCCTAATACAAAAATCAATCAACCAATCCCCGATAATGACAGCAAAATTGTGATAGCTACCAAAGTCGTCAGAATTTAATATACCAAACTCCCCTAATTTTGTAAGAAGGTGAGTCTAGGTCAAACCTAAGGAATTGGATGACTAATCTAAGTGTTAATTAGAATAAGGTTTTTGTTATCTGTTAACGTCAGAATTTAGTCTGTATGGAGAGTTCCGGATTCCGGCCAACGGGGGTGAATTCGTGGACCCAATGCTATTTCCCAAAGTGTGAGAGATGAAGGGAGAGGAAGAAGGAGGAGGGGAAGGTGGCACTGTGTTTTTAATGTGGTTTGGCTAAATCTGGGCAATACCGAACCTTACGTCCACGGCGGAGATTTTATTAATATTTGAGAAGGGATTTTTACAAAGTTTTGGCATATATGTTTCAGGCCTCTCCCCTTCCTCTTCTAACAATGCATTCCTATTTATAGAGGAAGGAAGAGTTACATACATTAATTACAAGCTAAAATTGTGTTACATCAAGAAATAAATAGAAAAGATAGACAGACTCTTACAATTCGACTGCTGCAGGCTTCTGTCTGTGGGGTAGACCCCTCTTATCGGCTGTGGACTGGCATTTGTATGTGTCTGCCACTCGGTATTGTTTTACCATGCGAGACATTTGTTATCCTGAGTTAGGATTCTTAGCTTTGGGTCGTTGAAGCGATCTTGGTGTCACTGTAGCAAAATAGCGAGTTCAAGCTGGATAGTCATCTACTTAATGAGCTGGTCTTGTGACGACCTTGTTGTGCCACTTTCTGGCAATAAGCGAGGTGGAGCTCACTGAGCATCCTTAGCAAGTTGGGTAACTTAGCCTCTACTGAGCTCTAGTTTATCTCATTCTCTTAAGGCCATTTTTTACCTATAGCATAAGCCCCCCAACTCTTGGTTTGCTTTGTAGATGATGTTATTTGTTTAAATATCCGCAAGTGCACTACGTAGTTGTAGCTAGTACTGGCAAATACAGGTTGATCCCACAGGGAAGCTATTTCAATTACTAGAATCTTTACAATTTCACTATCCAAATCAATAGAGAATAAAAGAAATAAATAAAAAGAAATGAAAGAAAGAAGAATAGAAAATAGATGAAGAAATAATTAAAGAAAGCAATAATAATTAATTAAAGCAAAGGATTCATATGTAAAAAAGCCTAGGATTAGGATTCACCTCAATTGTGATTTTTCTACAACTAATGTAAATTCTTTCCTATCATAATTACTTGGATTATTGCGGATGGCTTTGCCTACATTCATTACTAGCCTCTTTCGAGGTCTAATAATAGTATTTACTCTCAACCTAAAAGCCTACTTTCATGGTTTAGATCAA
>JANHAO010026584.1:0-11055 GCA_026873985.1 Saraca asoca | reverse complement strand
GATCATAAGTGTGGTGAAACCTCAATCCTAGGCTTTTAGAATTGCACTTTGCTTATTATTTACTTGCTACTATTTCATTAAGTTTATTTATTACTTTTGATATCCTTCTTTGATTTAGTTAACTTAAATTGTAAACCCTGGTAATTGATAACAAGATCCCTATGGGATTCGACTCTTATTCGTCGGAATCTACTACAACTGGACCGTGCACTTGTGGAAACAAACACATCAAGGGGTGCAAAAGGTTGAAGCAATTTGAAGTCTAGGCTGCCAAATATTGCATTTGAGGAAATGTTAATGGTGGATCTAGTGCAGGCATGTGCAAAAGTTAGTAGACTTGCTGTACAACACGGGATATTAATTATGCACTCATTCATAGTAGACATTCAAAGGAGCAAAACCACTTAAAAGAGTGAGTGAATTGACGGCTTATCTAGCGGGAGGAAGCCTTGGTCTTGTGGAGAAATGTTAACCATGTCCATAAGGTATATATTAGATGTCACGAAGCCTAGAGGTAGAAGCCACAATCATGCTTGAAAAAGCATGGCCATAACAGATAATAGACATATCTTGTAGGATGGCACATCTCTTGTGATGTGTTGAGCGGATAAATCTTATTCAAGGAGTCCAAAATCATGTCAAGGGGCATGAATTTTACACGAAAGAGCGAACCTGAGGGGACAGAAATGATCCAAAAGGGATCTATTGTGCACAATCTGTGGATGCAAGGAGTGAGCTATAGTGTTAATCCATAAGATTTGAGATGAGATGCTAGGGAGCTAGTACATCATAGTCGCTTGACAAGTGGCAATGATACCCACGTAGTGAGCTAGAGCTACATAGTCACATAACAAAGTTACGACAATGACCTTAAGGCATAACAAACTAACACTACATAGTTACAAGATAAACTTTGTGGCAATGACCATGAGATTCATAATTACTTGTTCATAAGCAAAGTAAAAGTCAAGCTCGAGTGGAGGATGCTCGATGCTTAACCCCCATCAAAGCTATTGATATGGGGGATCCATCATGAGGATACGCTGAAAGGAAGAGTGCCAAAAGAGATGGCATTAATCATTGAAGAAGTTGCTATGAAGGCAATGATACTAGTAAGTAGCTATGAAGGTCGTGGAAGATGATCCAATATCATCTTTGAGGAGATAGCACTTGAGCATAAAACCTAGGAGGGGTCTAAGGACCATGGTGCTAGATTGCACCAAAAAGATGAATGATAACATAAGGGTCAAGAAGATCCAATTGAGTGTGAAAGTTGCATAGTAGAAGTATGGTGGATTTGAGACCCACATGAAGATTTGAGAAGCTAGTGCTCAAAAGGAGAAGCCTTAATGATAGCTATGTCAAATTGAGGAATCAATGAGGGTATTGACATTTGAAGTGGGGGAGAATGTCACAAGTTAGCCTTGTGAACCAATTCAATAGGCAAATGTGCTCGATTTTGGATGAAACTTGGGATAAAATTCAAGCATGAAGAGAAGGTCTTATGGTGCCAATTTGGGAGCAAATGCACTTGTAGATTATTTTTTTGAATTTTTTCTGTTTTGGGGGTATTTGTGTTTTTTTAGCATCAATCGTTTGTCTAGTATGAGTATAAAAATACATGGTTGCAATCCTTTCATTTTTCATCTTCGCATCCATATGAGATGGCACAGTAGAACCTTTAGGAGCTAGGAATGAAGTCCTTATGTCAATTTGGAAAAGCATGCTTACTTTGCCATTAGTACTTTCGATTAGAATGCTCTTTAAGGGGGTGCATTCAGTGACCGAATGGACATTGTAACTCAGCCTAGGGATTAGAGTGTGAAGCTTAAAGATACTCCCCCTACACACTTAAAATTATGTAATGAGGTATATATAAATAAAATAGACTTGTCCCTTTCCTTATTTTCTCTTTTCGATATGCATTAGAGGCTTCTTGTGTGACATATTCTTGAAGACCCAATATGCACTAATGCTTTAACTACATGATCATGTTGGCTTATGGACATGTTGTGCATGGAACTTTGGTTGTATGGGTGACAAAATCCTCAATGTCCTGATTATCTATCCAAGTGTGGCCCGAATTTATGAGAAAGTTGCCGGGTTGGCCAAGAGTTGGTATCATGCATTATATGGTTTTGACTAGAGAGCTACCAACCTGTGACAAAAAAGAAAGGTTGGTAATCCATTTTCAATTAAATTTTTATAATTTAAAATTTTTTAATTTAAGTCTTTATATTTATTTTTCTTTTTTAATTGGATATTATTTTATTTTTTGGTTAGATTTAATTAATAATTGATTCGTATAGGTAATAATTAACAATTTATGAAGTGGGAGATAAATGATTTATTTTTTTCTTAAAAAATAAAATATTTTTATAAAATATTTTAATTTTTTCTAAATTATTTATTACTTCAATAGAAATAGAAATTATATGAATATTCTATATCAATAATTGTTAAATCACATTAAAAGAGTGTTATACAAATGTGTCAAATACTAATTAAATTTTACAAAAAAAATCATTAATATTTAATTAAAAATAAAAAATAAAGATAAAAATACAATGAATTTTTAAATAATAAAAATTTAATTAAAAATTATACGAAAGTATAATAATCAACGTGACAATTTAACAATAATAAATTTATGGGAAAGGCTAAAAAAGGGGTTGTGCGCCCACAGGAAGAAAGAAGCCTGGAATATGGGGAAGTAATTTTGGAAAATAAAAGGGAGAAGTGGAAAAAATGAGAGGAACAAAATATACTACACTACGTGAAGATAGATGATACTTTAAGGAATAGTGTTTTAATTTTCGTAAATTAAATATAAAATTATGTAATATTTTTTTTAGCCAATAAAACTGGGCATATTCACTGCACCTTAAATACATGGTGAAATAATGGTATTAATAATATTATATTCTCATTTATTAAAGCCAAGACATATTTATTATATGTTAAGTACAACATACGAATAGTAATCATGGTGTTCGCCTTTAACGTAATAAATGTGCACTAATTTTAAATTCTCAGTATTTGTTATGGGTAAAATTCGATATCATAAGATGGGCTGACAAGAGTCCAGTAAAAATCAAGTCCCACAAAGGCTTAGCTTGCCTAACCATGAGGTCACTATGCAACTAGCTGGCCAGCAACAAGTCTTAGCTCGTTGATAGCTTGAGATCGTGACTTGTTTGAGTTCGACCTTGCAATATAGAGATGGCCTGCAATGTCTCATCTAGCTAGAAGCCTGTTGAGGTCGAGCATACAACCAATAGAAAGCTTGCACCACCATCCTGCAAGATGCAGCCCAAGGGTCTCACCCGCAGAAAGCATTTCACACAAATCAACTAGTAGTTTGTAGAAGCTAACTTGTTGTACTTTAAACTGTCTTATATATTTATTTTTTGATGTAATAGAAAAATAATTTATAAAATTACTCTTGTAGCCTCCTCTCTTCTATAAATAAGAAGAAGGAGCCTTCTGTAAAAAAAAGGAAGAGAAAAAAAGAGAAAATCGAGAATACTATACCGAAACTCTAAAATTGCCTTCAGATAAATAAAAAGCTACCATGGATATAAGGATTGGTGCTGTTCAGTTTTAGTCAAACCACGTTAAACCTCCACTTTCTTCGCTCTTCTCCTTCTTCCTCTGGCCATTTTGCATCTTCTTATTGTCAAAACAACTAGATAACAGCTTGGGTCCCGAAAGAACCACCTCAGATTGGCTAAATTAGGTAGAATAGAAATCTACCATCAACATTTTGGCAAACCTGGTGGGACTCATCTGTTCTTTGGTTGTCTCCCTATTCTTTCGATTGATTTTGTTCAGTTGTGATGGCTAGAAGGAAAACCACCAGGAAGCTAGATGCTGTTGTCAAATAGCTTGAATGTCATATGGCAAGTTCTTCTACTACTAAAGTCACCAATGGTTTGCCCCATTCAGCTCATTGCTAGCCTACCATTACTATCCCTAAGACCAAAGGAATGCAAACTTGGCTTCAACATTAGGATAAGTTGGAAAATATGATGGGAGAGCTAACTAAAGTAGTTATCATGCTAGTGCAGGCGCAAGCTCAGGGTTTGCAAAGGTAGAATGAAGTCATTACACCCAGGAATGTTCCCCAGCAATAGCGAGCTGGATGTTCGAGTAGAGCCAATCAGTTTTCAGGTTGTAGTTTGCAACAACACACTTTAGGTCATCACTCTCACGACCAGGAGAGCCAAAGGGATTAGCAGTCTTCTAGCTAGCGATTTGGGGTGAGGGACTTGCTATTGGAGGAATTGTATCAAAAAATGAGCCAATCAGAAGAACATCTTTGAGCTTCAAATGATCGAGCTTGCTATGAGGATAGGTCATCATTCTCCAAGGAGATTGAGGCCTAGCCCCTCCTTCTTAAGCTCAAAGTCCCTACAATTCCTTTATACAATGGGGACATTGACCCTTACGATTACCTGGATGCTTTCAATGTTCAGATGGATTTGCAAATGGTCAATCCTCTGGTTAAGTGCCGAGTTTTCCCAGCTACACTAGGAGGTGTACCTCAAACTTGGTTCAGAATCCTTTCGGTTCACTCGATATACAGTTGGGAAGAGTGCTAGCAAAAATTCATCAGCCAATACCGAGCATTGAAGAGGTAACTTGTGCCCCCTACCAGCTCGCTATGATCTTCCAACGTAAGTATGAGTCACTGAAGGATTATATAGCCAGGTTTAGATTTGAAGCTAATTTGGTAGAGAATCCATTTGAAGAAACCATGTTGGCAATGATCTTTGCGAGACTCCGTAAGGATGGAAAGATGTACAAAAGTTTATATAAATCTCCAGTGAAGGATTTGACTGAGTTTTATGAATGAGCTACCAAGCAGATTAAATGGAAAGTGACTTTTGGCTTGAGATAGCCTGACTAAAGGGATGCGAAGGATGGTTCCGTCCATAACAAGAAAAGGGGTAATGTGGATGAAGGTGACCACTTTGATGAGTGGACTATAAAGAAGTCTAGCAAGCCCAAGAGTGAGCAGCCTCTGCCCCAGCTTGCCATAAGCATTATAGCGTCTTATCGGACACCCAAGATAGGATATTCATAATGGAGAGGGAAAGAGAAGACTTCGGGAAGCTTGACCCTATAAAGATTCCTTATAGGTAGAGAAACAAACAAGAATTTTGCACTTATCATAACAAGGTTGGACATGGTATTTCAAATTGTCGGGAACTCAGGGATGCTATCGAGGACCTTATCAACAGGGGTCATTTGTAAAGTTACGTAGTGCAGCCTCTAGGGCAATGACCTGAGCCTTCCTATTGGGACCCCAGTCGAGAAGAGGCTACTATAGTGAGAATCATATATTAATGTTGTAATGGATGTCGAGAATTTATGAATGCATTTCGAACTCCTTTATTGGTTTTTGAATAAACTCTTTGAAAAGTGTTATGCCAAAAAGCAAGTTGTCCTTAAATTTGGCAAATTAGTCACCCATCACACTTAGATGAAAATAAACTAGGATACTTGCAAGAACTTTAAACAAAGAGGAAATCCTAAATTCAACTCAGAAGACTCTCAAGAAAATAAAAAAACTCATAATCTAACTTAATCATAATTAATGAAGTTTCTGAGGGTGCAGCTTTCATGCGACTTGGGCTCATGCTTTGCCAAGGCACAACTTTTATGCGACCTAGGCTCATGCTTTCCCAAGGCGCAACTTTCATGCGACCTAGGGCACATATACATTGCATAGGCATGGCTTTCACATGACCTTGCACTACTGCCAGCTTTCAAGCTGAGGCCATTGGAGCGTATTTCGGTATTATTACCAGTCTTCAAGCTGAGGCCACTGGAGCTCATTCTAGTACTATTGCCAGCTTTCGAGATGATACCATTGGAGCTTATTCCAGTACTATTGCTTGCTTTTGAGCTGAGGCTATTAGAGCTCACTCTAGTACTATTGCCATCTTTCGGGCTGAGGTCGTTTGTCTTAATATTTGTAGCTTTCATGTGACCTGAATGCTCACAACTTTCATGTGACCTAATGCTCACAGCTCTCATGCAAAATGAATGCTTATAGCTCTTATGCAACCTAATGCTCACAGCTTTTATGTGACCTAAATGCTTGCAGCCCTTATGCGACTTAGGGCTCGTAGCTCTCATGCGACCTAATTCCTGCAGCCTTCAAATAATCTACTTGTACATTATTCATCACTGAATCATTTTAGTTCTTAGATCTATTAACCCAGTATAATTGATTGGTTATCTAAACATTTTGTTTTCCTGTGATTTGTAGGAACTAATGCTTTCATCTATGATGTGTAGCATATTCAAATCAGTATGCAAGGAATTTAAAAAGGATAACACTTTCATTAAAAAGCCTCGATGAGGTAAAATTACATCATAAAGTCAAGATTTGAAATACAAAATAGAACAAGCTGAAGGTTGAAAAGAATAAAAAGAAGACCCGCTATTGGGAGACAAATTCTTGGAAAACTGAAGAGCATGCCAGATCCCTAACTTTCTTCTTCTAGTCACCCTCCTTAGCAGCAAGCTCTTCATCAGCCTCACCCCTAGTGCCAAGGACTTCGAAGAGACACTCTAAGATGGTTGGGAAGGAAGAACCCTACGACATCACTGTGTGGAAATAATCCAAGGTCCATGAAAGATCTTCTCTCATTCTCAGGAAATGAGAATTGCCTAAGAAGGCTTCCTATATAGCATGCCATGCACATTTCCCCAGGAAAATAGACTACCAAAGGTATGGGGGCTTGTTTGAAGCTCTCATCAGTTCAACTCACTAGCTAAAGAAAGAACTCCCCACTTTTTGAATAATAGATCGGCTTGGTCTCACCTAAGTGTCCAAAAGAACTCTTAACTACTTTCATTAATTACCTCAGAGGAAAACGAGGCTGGCTCACAAACAAACGTGAGGCATATATAATAGAAGGTGTGGCCTGGGTCAGATGAAACGGTAAGCTGACCGAAGACTTTGACTACATAGTAAATCGTGAAGGAAGACTGCATTAGCAGGTTACAACTCCCAATTCACGAAGTGAACTGAGAGTTAGGGGGTTGATGTTATGGATAAAATTCGGTACCATAAGATAGGCTGGCAAGAGTCTAGTAGAAATCAAGTCCTACAAAGAGGCCTAGCTTGCTTGACAGTGAGGTCGCTATGCAACCAGTTCGTTGAGCAGCTGCCTCCAACTCGCTAGCAACAAGTCTTAGCTTGTCGATAGCTTGAGCTTGTGACTTGTTTGAGTTTGACCTCGCAATACAAAGATGGCCTGCAATGTCTCATCTAGCTAGAAGCCTACTAAGGTTAAGCATATAGCCAATAGATAACTTGCATCACCATTCTGCAAGAAGCAGCCCAAGGGTCCCATCCGCAGAAAGCATTTCACACAAATCAACCAGCAATCTGCAGAAGCCAAGTTGTTGTACTTTAGACTGTCTTGTACATTTATTATTTGATGTAATAGAAATATAATTTATAAGATTACTCTTGTAGTCTTCTTTCCTCTATAAATAAAAGGAAGGAGATAAAAAAAGAGAAGATTGAGAATATTATACTAAAACTTTATAAAATTGTCTTTAGATAAATAAAAAGCTACCATGGACGTAAGGACTAATGCCGTCCAGTTTTAATCAAACACTGTTAAACCTCCTCTTTCTTCGCTCTTCTCCTTTTTCCTCTGGCCATTCTGCATCTTCTTACTATCAAAACAATCGGATAATAGCTTGGGTCCCAAAAGAACCCCCTTAGGTTGGCTGGATTAGGCAGAACCAAAATCTACCGCCAACAGCATTAAAATTAAAATACATTAATGCAACTAAACACATAGTGTAATAAAGAAAAATAATGTTTAATCTATGACAACTTAAAATTAAGAAGAAGAATATTTAATCCACAAAAAAATCCAGTTATAAAACAGGATATTAATTATACTATCGTAATCCAAAGTTTATTGAATGAGACTATATTAATATAATTCAAGGCATAGGTCTTTGGTTGTAAAATAAATTGAAATAATTGAGATGTCACACTATTTAAAATAACGGATGGTTTATGTATATTTTTAAAATAACTACAAGAATAATTAAAACATTCATGTAGTTAAAATTTTTGGAATATGAAATTCTCCATTATATTCATATGCTAGTACTTTAATATTGATACTCATTTAATCTTGTATTTAAGGATAATAATTTACATAGGCCCTCATAAGGTTGAAACCCCCAAAACTCCAATTAAATGAACCCGCAATGTTAATAAAATATAATCTTTTCCAAAATTAAACTGGGTGATGACTTAATTATCTAAAATAGCATGTCACTTTATTTAAAACATCAAATAATTTATTTATTTATTTCTTCTTAAAATAACCATAAAATTTCTAAAATATTAAATTTGTTGAAACCTTAAAAATAAAAACTTCAAAATTCATATGCCAAAATCTTGGAACACTGCCTTTATAGATCTCATATACTCGTGTTCAACAATAGATGGTTTAAATGGTAAGGAAATTTTCATAGATTTATTAAAGAAATTTTAAGATATTACATAATTTCTCCTCGACTATTGCAAATGTCAACAATACCAAGGACTTGTTGTCATCTCAAGTGAATGTGATTAATAGTTTGTGCTTGTACTTATCATAAAAGTGTGTGTCATCCAATTATAGCAATAACTTGCAATGCTTAAATGTATCTAAACATGGCTTGAAAGTCCAAAACACCTTCTCCTTATCAGTAGAAACCTTTGGCTTGTACTACCTCTATATGATCGTCTCGGGGTTAAACATGCATATGGTTGTCATTCCATTGGAAAGCAAAGTGTGAGAATGCTCCTCATCTTTAAAGATATGGGAGATGGCCTTCTATTTTTCCTTCCATAGTTAGGACTAGTGTCCAATGTCTCTCTCAATTGCTCCTTCATGAAGTGACAACCAACCGCAAGTCAAGATGGTGGGATAAAGTTCACAGGTGATGGTTGAATGGCAAAGGCTGGGTAGTGCTATTTCTAGAGGGACTTGTAGTGGAAGGATTTGCACCTGCACCATCACTATCAAGGTCATCGCCAATGTCATCACCATCGTGCAACTTGGCATCTTTGTTCGTAGAGAGGCAATCTAAATTTTCCCATGCATGTGGCAGCTCAGACAATTTCAGCTTGTAATAGTCATTGTTCACCAACATAACCATTGACAAAGGACTAAATATCTAGTTCATGTGCAACTGTCATTCAGTGGGAAAATGAACTAAAGCATTATTGTACTCATGAGGAAGTGCAACCTTAACCATGTGAGAGTTACAAACGTTGTGGTGAGATCTAAAAATGTTCATGTTATCTGAGAATTCCTAAATGTAGTCAGACAAGGCATTATAATGTTGTGATTGCTGCTCTAATAAACCCTTTGCATGGGCATTTGGAGCAACTATCAATGGTCTTTCCACAACAACATGTATCTCCATTGTATATAAATATGGGTGCATATTGTGAATGGATAACATGCTCCAACCATAATATTCCTCTTTAAGGAGAAGCCTTAAGAACATAAGAGCGTTGACAACACCGGCATCTGATAGGTCATGCAACCAATGCTCTAATCTTCATCCAGTTAAAGCCTTTGGTGGATGAGTGCTCTTAATTCTTGGAAGTCCTTTTCATTGTAAATGAATATCATCCTTGGATTCCCATCTTTGAGTGTAAGCTCTAATAGATCTTCTTGCATACTATCATTAGAGTTATTAGGACCTGTAGTGGTGGGTAAAAGTATTATGTAATCTTATATATGGAATTCAATTGGATCTTGCCCTTTTCTCATTGGAGAATTTATATACACCTTTGTTTTAATTTCAATTCAGCAGTTAAATAACAAAAATGGTTGTAATTCATAGAACTAAGTGAAAATAACATAAAATAACAGTTAAGCAATGAAAGATAAAATTCAGCAGACGGAAAGTTTTTAAAGTGGTTTAACTTGAATTGAAACCACAATTCAAGTGTACTCCACTTGATCTTTTTCACCTGAAAGATCTCTTTAATTGAAAACAAAAACCTTTTAGGATTATTAGGCTCCTGAATTGCCAGTTTTTACAATAATACACAAGAAATTGATAGACTTTTTACTAACCTAGAAGAATTGTGATAGGCCCTTCTAAACCTAAAGAAAAACACAAGACTAATAGGTTCTTACTAACCTATACAAGATTTCTAAATCCTTAGAATTCTCAAAAACAAAGAAACAATGATAGAAAAGAAGAAGGTAATACAATACTAATGTTTGAGATGAAAATCTTAAACTATCTAATGATAAATTGAATTGGTTTTGATCCGGAAACTTGTAAGAGGCTTGGAATTTAGATGAGGCAGAGAGAAAATCATGTTGGTTCTTTCTTAGAAAGATTATATACTTGAATAAATGAAGATGTGTTATGAAAAAATAATAAAAAATCATTATATAGTGAAAGAAGTTAGGTAGTTACAACTGTTGTAACCGTCTGTAATAGAATAACTAATTTTCAATTATTACATTGATTTCAGCATCAATTACAATTTGTTATTTACTAAGTCATCAATGTGGTAATCGAAGTGTAGTCTACAATGCAAAGTTTTCACTTTGATTACTGCATCAAAGTAGCTATTTTTCTTAACTTTCGGAGCTATTTTTCTTAACTTTCGATAAAAAAGATTTTTTTAACACATTAATGTGACTTCAATTGCAGTATGAACTTTTCTCCAGTTCTTCAATGCATCGGTGTGTACATCGATGTAAGTAGAAAATTTTGAAGACATAAATCGAAGTATGTAATGAAAAATAGTTTTGTGAAATCTTATTTTTGCAACAATTTTTCTACCTCATTGTTTGGTTAAAAAGGTTTGGATCAAAGATCAATTAAGCTTATTTACAAGAGATCCTATAAAAATAGAAAATAGAAAATAGAAAATAAATTCTAAAAAGTAATCTTGATTCTCTTGGATCATAGTTGTATATCTTTGAAACCTAAAAACAAAAAAAAATAAGCAGTAAAATATGATAAAGATATATCAAATAAAAATGATCA
>JANHAO010026583.1:0-11049 GCA_026873985.1 Saraca asoca | reverse complement strand
CCCTTTTTTCTCTCTTCTCCCCTTTATTTATATTGAGGGAGGGGGTTATAAAAGTAATCTTCTTAATTGACAAAATGATCACCTCTGCCGTTCCTAATATTAAATGCTTGCCGTCGGACAATTAATGCTAGGCAAATCATTGTCAAATTTTCAGGGGACTGATGTGTATTGCCTGAGTCTTGAGCCATCAACTCTTCTGGCGCGTTTCAGGTTGCTGACTGGACTTTGTACTATCGTCTGCCAGTAGCGGGCAAAAAAAGGGGGCCCAGGGTCATTGTCTTCGTCCTCGCTTCATTGTCTATTTGCCTTGGTCGTTATGATCGTGGTCCATCAAGCCTCTGGTCCCGCGACATGGTGAGATCTCGTGGCATCGCGGGCCCTTGTGGTTTAGTGATCGTGGTCTCTCTGCTTTAAATTGTGCTTCCCCGAATGTTGTTCTTCTCGAATCTCGTATCCGAATAATGCTCATAACATAAGGAATGAAAAATTTGTGTCTATGATCAATTACTAAATTGAATGCAAGAGTCCCTTAAGTTGAAGCTTTTCCACTTTAAGTTTCTTTTTCTACATTTAATTTTCTTGTTTATGTTTATGCTTATTGTCTATTTTTATATTCTAAGTAGTTAGTCAACAACCCCCTGTTTTCTACTTTTAAACACTAAATTAATCACAAGTTCCCGTAGATTGACCTAAACTCATCCTAGTATGAGGTAGGACAGTTTAGTATATTATTTTTTATAGTTTTGACAACAATCATCCATAAATTCTTATAAATATTATGATTTATAAAACCATTTAAATTCTTGAAAGATATTTAATTTTATCATCATTACACAATTTAAATAAATTTCTCATGCAGCAAGGACTAAGTTAGAATAGTGACATGTGTTATTGAACTACCTAACTTTTATAGGAAGGTGAATCCAGGTCAAACCCAAAGGATTAGATGATTAATTTGAGTGTTAAATGGAATAGGGAGTTTTGGATATCTAAGATATAATTCTAAGAATAACATAATAATCAAATAGAATTGAAAAAAAAAAAAGAAATTCAAATAGGAAAAACTTCAATCTAAGAGAAATTCATTCATTCAATTCTTATATTGATTCTAAACACAAATTGTATTATCCTATTTTTAATTACTTAGTCAGGAATTAATTTAAGCCTAATAACTAAATTAAATTCTTATTATTTTTGCCTAATTGCATTAATTCAAGCCTAGCACCTGAATCAAATCTTATTACTAATCTGACTTGAGCCCATAAGAATAGGAAAAAGCAAAGACCAGACAACAATCATACACTAGCACACAATCATTAAATCCATCCAATGTTTCCCTTAGGTGAACAATCATATACCAGTGCATAATCATAATACCAAATTACTACTTTGCTAAGCTATCATAACAATGATAGATTATGAACTTAAGTTAGCAAATAACCATAATAGACAATCAACTAACAAGCCCTCTTAATTAATCATCCAATGTAATTATGCAATTAAAACAAAGAAATAATATATAATCAAATTGAGAATAATTTAACAACACAAATTAGGTCTCATAATCACAATTAAATTGAAGTAAAATTTTCCTTAAATTGAAAGAAAAGTTTAGCTACTCATTATAAGAGAATTATAAATGAAAAAAAATATATCTAAAAAGAACTAGTGTTCTTGCCTTAGTGTCACATGCTAGTAAATTCATGAGCTAGACCATGCGAAACTTACTATCTACCACCTAAAAGTAAGCCAGACAGTTGTTAGTCCCATGCACCAAGGGATAAAAATATCAAGCCACAAAGCATTAAAGAGCGTAGTGGAAGATAAATGACCGAGGCAAATAATCCATTGGCACGATGGGACAAAGATAACACATTGTATAGTACAAAGCAAGCCAAAACAAGCATAGTAAATCACCCAAGAATGCAACACAAGCAATCCATGAAAATGAGGGCAAGACCGAAAAAAATATGAGACAACATAAATGGAAGAGGGGCTACTTTTTTTATTCATATTAAGCCTCATTACATAACTTGGAGTATGTAGAAAAGGCACCAAGCCACACACTCCAACCTTTAAACTAGGGGCATAACTCTTCATGAAGGGTCACTAGGCACTCCCCTCTAAAAAGTATTCTAAGCCAAAGGCCTAATGGTAAGACTAAACATACTTTTTATAAGTTAACATAAGGTCTTTTCTTTTAACTTGAAAGGGTTTTGCACATTATTTTACATCGACGGAAAGCTAAAAATCCAAGTATCACAACCATGTATTTATCCACTTGTAGTGGACAAGTTATCTTGGTTGAAATTACATAAATAGCCCCAAAATGGGAAATCAAAAAAATAGAACACAAGTCAGATTACCAGCAAATTTGTGTTAGAAAACCTCCATACTATGCTTGATTTATCCACCAAGTTTCATGTCAAACAGAGTATGTTTGCCTGCTGAACTGGTGCATAAGGCCAACTTGGGACATTTTCCCCTACTCAATTGATCGATGTCCTTATAGACTTTACTACTTCAAAAACTTGAATCTACTTCTTGAAATCTGCTAAATCTTTAACTTTATTTGAGTTGATCTCCTTGTCTCCTAAGCCCATCCACTTCACTAAGAATTTTCTTCTTGAGCGCCTCCTCATAATCACCACACTCTTCACTAGAATCTCCTTTACTATTTTCTACTTCAACTTGTTGAGATTAACTTCTGGCTTGGTGGGCTAGTTGCGGGTAGAATCTATAGTGTCTGGATGATACAGCTTCAAGTTACTAACGTTAATAATAGTGTGTGTCTTCAGCCACTTCAGTGGAAAAATCTTATAAACTACTTTCCTAAGTTTGGCAATGACCAGAACTAGCGTTTCATATTTTCAAATCAATATTTTGTTTTTAGTCCTAAGACTCTTTAGTTATTCTGATGTCAACTTTACCAGTACAAGATCTCCCACTTTGAATTCCAAATCTTAATTCCCCTTATCTGCCCACTTCTTCATTCTATTTGATGCTTTCTCTGAGTTGGTTTAGGTAATTTCCACACTCAACTTCCAATCTTTAATAAAGTTGTGTACTTTTGGATTTGACCTATTTGTAAGGCTCGAACAATGTATAAGGTAAGAGTGGCTACTAACCCCATTACAATCCAAAATGAACTTTTATTGGTAGTAAAACTCTTCTTAGCGTTAAAGCAAAATTTTGCAATATCGAGTAGTTGTGGCTAATTCTTTTATTAGCACTTGCAAAGTGCCTCAAATACTCCTCCAAAAGGCCATTAAATCTCTCTATCTAGCCATAAGTTTAAGGATGATAGCTAGATAGGATGTTAAGTTATGATTCTAAAAGGTTGAAAAGTTCAAACTAGAAAGTCCCAGCGAATTTGTTATCTCAATCACTCACAATGCTCTGGGGAACACCCCAATACTTAACCATAAACTTGAAAAATAATCAAGCTATCTTCTCTGCATGCAATACTTTAAAGCTAGGATGAAAGTTTCATGCTTTGAAAAATTATCTATCAGCACCAAGATAGTGGACAAATCTTCCACTTTAGGAAAGCTAAAAATAAAGTCTAGTGAGACACTTTCCTATAGTCTATCAAGTACATGCAATGACTCTGAAAGTTCTGTGATCTTATCTCTCATGACTTTATCTTGTTAACAAATGAGACAAGTTTTAGTGTAATCAAATGCATCATCACATATCTGTGGCCTGTAGTAACCTTGCTTTAACAAGGAATAAGTTCTCTATTAGCCTGAATGGCCTGCCCATAAGGTATCATGAAACTATTTCAAAAGCACTTTCTTCAAGTCCTAGCTTTGGGGACAAAGTGTCTTCTCCCTTTTATCCACAATAGATCATTCTCCACCTAAAAATAACAAGTTTTGCCCTCTTTGGCAAGGTTCATGATGATTTGAGCCATTGGATCTTTGGTGAGATTCTCTCTAACGCACTCTCACATATTAGTAGTGACATGACTATGAGTCGTGCATCCTATCAAAGTCATTGCCCCAAGCTCAGCCTTGGGACTAAGGGCATCTATGACCTAATTAGTCCATCTTGCCTTGTGCTCAAACTTGAAGTCAAATTTTGGGAGGAACTCTTACCAATGGTCTTACTTTAAGGTTAGCTTCAATTATGTGAAAAAGTGACTAACTATAGTGTTATCAATCTTAACCACAAACTTCAACCCAGGTAAGTAATGTCTCTATGCCTATAGCTAATGAACTACCACTAGCATTTCTTTCTTCTATGTTGTGTGTCTTCAATCAGCTTTTAACAATTTATGGCTTTCATAGGCAATAGGATATCCCTCTTAAAACAAGACTCCACCCAATGCAAAATCAGAATTATCAGTTTGAACTTTAAAAGGCTTTGTGATATCTAGTAAGGTAAGCATAGAGTCTTTAGTTATAGCCTACATCAAATCCTTAAATATGGTTTGGTGCTCTTCAGTCCACAACCAAACCACCCTTTTCTTCAAAAGGTTCATTAGTGGGGTAATCCTCCTGGAGTATCCTTCCACACATTTGCTCTTCCTTGCCATGATTCAAGCTTCACTAATGCTTGTTTCACCACTCCCTTAGGAGTGAAGGCCTAGGAATTTACAACTTTCATGCAACCTAAGTCCTTCTCCAAGTTCAAGCCTAGCCTTTTAGCCTCTCCCTTTAAGATGAAATTGTGAGTGGCACTAGTGTCCACCATTATACTTATCATAGCCTTTCCAATTAGTTATCCTTTCATATACATAAGTCCCCTATTAGGCATCTTCTTTACACTCTCAGATTGCTTCTTAAGTATACCAAGGAATTGCAATGGTTTCATTCTTAGAAGGTTTTCCTTTTCGCTATCACCATCCTCACTATCCTCCTTGTAACCATTCTTGGCAACTTCTTGGTGACTTGTATAGTGCTGATGGTTGCTTTTGGGGACATTCTGCCACTCTGTGTGGGCTATTACACAAGAAGCATGCTAAGGGTCTCTTTCCCTCAGTGTTAATAGCATTATAGGATGACACTAAGCTCGTGTTGTTAAATCATCCCTTTCTATTATCCCTTCCCCCACTTTTGCCTTTGTTGGACTTGTTCAATTGTCCCTTACTTCTACTAGAAAAAGACTCATTGTTTCCCTAGGACTTCTTGCTAGGGTTATCAGTGTGGTAATGGATCAAGAACTTTGTGATGGCTAAGGTAATAGGCAATTCTTGCATTTGCTGTATCTAGAGTTTAATCCATGTCTAGGGTTTCAAGCCTTCAAGAAAAAAGAACATGTTATTTTTCTTAGACATGTCTCAAATGTCTAGCATCAATATTGAAAACTTTTTCACATATTCTTAAATAGCATTGGTCTATTTCAGATCCTGAATATGGCATCTGGCTATATACTCGACATTCTCTAGGAAGAATTATGACTTGATCTCTTTCTTTAGATCCTCCAAAGTGTTTATGGGGCATCGACCCACCAAGATATCTCTACACTTTGTCCTCTACCAAAGCTTAGCATTGCTAATGAGGTATATAGCTATTGTTATCACCATGGCCTCTTCAAAATCTAGTCTTACTACCTGGAAGTATTGTTCCATATCAAAAAGAAAAATCTCCAACTCCTTAGCATCTCATGCATCACTATAGGAGTGAGGCTCAAGTACTCTTATATGTCCATATTTTAGCCCCTATAGTTAGGGCATTGGCTCCTAATAGCTTGCAAAAGAACTCTTAATTAGGCCTTCACATTTACTAACTTGACCCTTAGGTCTCAAATAGTGTCCCTCAAATTGCCATCAACATTAGCACTCGAGGTTTCTCTATCTAGTCTCAAATAAAATTATATTGTGGCTACCTAACTGACAATCGGTTCCCACTCTTGAGCCCTATCGACAAGCTTAGGGATATCATTCTGTTGCATGTCTTCGACAATTTGTACAACTCTTCCATTTGCCTTAACCTACTATCGAACTCAATAATACGTGCAATATTCAACATGATTATAGTGTCTTTAATCTTAGCAGCAAATTAAAGCAAAATCAGAGTGAGTTAAAAACAAGCGCTGATACCAACTATCACAGGTTAGCAAGTTCATGAGCTAGACCATACAGCACTTACTATTTACCACCTAAAAGCAAGCTAGCTAATGGTTAGTCCCAGGACACCAAGGGACAAAAATATCGGGCCACAAAGCATTAAAGAGCACAGTGAAAGATAAACAATCAAGGCAAATAATTCATTCACATGTAAGGACAAAGATAACATATCACATAGCAAAAAGCAAGTCAAAACAAGCATAGCAAGGCATCCAAAAATGCAACACATGCCATGAGGGAAAATTCAGGCAAACCAAGATAAAATATGGGATAACATAAATTAAAGAAAGGCTACTTCTTTGATTCATATTAAGCTTCGTTAAATAGCTTGGAGTGTGTAAGGGAGGCACCAAGCCTTACACTCCACCCCTAGACTAGTGCCACAATTTCCCACCAAGGGTTGTTGGGTACTCCCCATAAAGAGCATCCTAAGCTAAAGGCCTAATGACAAGACTAGACATACTTTTTTATGAGTTGACACAAGGCCTTTTCTCTTAACTTGAGAAGGGTTTTGTACATTATTTTATATCGACGGAAAGCTAAAAATCCAAGGATCAGAACAATGTGCTTATCAACTCACACTAAACAAGTTATCTTAGTTGAAATTATATAAATAGCCCCAAACAGGGAAAAATCAGAAAATATTACACAAGTCAAATTGCCTCCAAATTTGTGTTAGAAGACCTTCATACTATGCTTGATTTATCCACCAAGTTTTATGCCAAATAGAGTATATTTGCCTACTAAAATAGTGCACAAAGCCAACTTATGACACCTATAAGAGCCCTTCCCTCTTTACAAAGTTACAAAAGTTAGAAAAATAGAAGATAATGCCCTATTTAAAGTTTTTCAGGTACATTTTCTATTAGCTCATTCTTTTCTCTACTTTGGCTACTAAATTGGATTAGATAAGGGTACAAGTAAACCTTGGTGTCTTTATGAGATTTGCAGCTTTACTTTTTAGACATCCAATGGCCTAACTTTTTTCCCAAAATGGAAGTTTCTAGCCTAACTTATCAGACAAAACCTAAAATAGGGTTTGCAAAGTAAACCAACCTATAACAAATTCAGCCTTTTAGTTTCATATCCTTATAACTCCTACAAAACGGCATAGTTTCACCTTGAACCCTTCATAAAAGTTGTAAATGTGGATTATAGGTATTCTATGGGCTTAGATTTACACCATTTGAAGGATTAGAACTCCAAAAATAA
The DNA here is from genome assembly GCA_026873985.1 of Saraca asoca. Taxonomy (NCBI): domain Eukaryota; kingdom Viridiplantae; phylum Streptophyta; class Magnoliopsida; order Fabales; family Fabaceae; genus Saraca; species Saraca asoca. The sequence goes on along the minus strand of JANHAO010026583.1, from coordinate 3,764 downwards.
TAAAAGTACCATAACTACTTAAGGATCAAGAGATTAACACTCTATTTCAACTTTTAGGCTAATTTTGACCAATTAAATATCTGAAATTGGCTTAAGACTCTTAATAGAAATTGTAGCCCTTGATCTTAGATTTCTAATGATATAGGAGTCAACCCAATAAGAGGTTTAGAACTCCAAATTCAATAAAAAGTTTCAAATAGTATCAAATTATTGAATTAATTCAAATTAGTCCTACAGCTAACCAAATCATGAAACTAATCACAGGTACTCTAATTTTAAAAAAATCATGACAAAAGAATAAATGTAGAGGGGTATAAAGTACGTAAATATTACACTAATCAAATAGACAGTTCCCAATGAGGATATTAGTTTGACAAGTAGAATTAGTAATAATAAATAGTATAAATTTCCTTAGGGAAATTCAAGAATTAAAAGAAAGAATAAAAGAAATGTTTGTATATGTAACTAATACAAAATAAGAAGAGGAAGACCTATATGCACTAGAAAGATAAATTTAAATGATTTAATCATCAATGTGAAGGGTGACTCATAAGACAAGTGCGGTGTAGGAGGACATAACTATATAGAATGCAGAGAATACATTTAACATCATACAATATGGCTAAAAACCATATAACCTCATTGTTTCTCTCCCCTTACATAGTATTAGTATTTGAATGAATTATGATTGATGTATCTCACAAGATTGGCAAACCATACAGACACAAAGCATATGTATGCTTGGTTGATCTAAGGATCCCATTATTTGCTACTAAGGTAACCCTATTTAGTACCATGAATTGGTTAATTTGCGGATCCCATTATTACTTACCTTAGTAGCCCTTATTCAATACTATGATTGGTTAACCCTAGGATCCTACTCCTCACTACCTTTTGATAGCCACTTTATAAGTTGGTTATGCCATTGCCTTGAAAGATAATTGATGTAATTGTTTAAAATAAAATATGTTAGAAAGGAAAAGATTTAATAGGTTATACATGAACGTGTAGAAGAAAGGTTAAGCTAAGCAGAAATAAAAGAATGTGATGATGCATGTGTATGAATATATATGTGTATGTATATAATAAATATATGGTTTATATGATGTATATATGTTTTTTATGGCCAAAACTTTTTTTTAACCCAATTTTGAGTTGGAAATTTCTACTCTCTAAGTATCAGGTTGTACTTATCTCATTCCATTAACATTTTAGGTTTATGAAATTCTTGATATATGTCTTAATTAGAGTAAACTTTTCATTATATGTGTGTATGATATTAGGTGCAAAGCATACTTGATTATTTATTTAGTGATTGTGTTCGTTCAATCAGATAAAAGTTCAAATGGTTTATGTTTTACAAAAAGTAAAAAGGGTTTATGTATTTAAAATTATTAAAAGTTATATAAAATTATTTTATTAAAACATTGCATCTTATATATTTTAGATAAATGCATCCAATCATATTTTAGTATTATTTTTATGATTTTTTAAAAGAATAAATGTTTTTTATGAAAAAGTAAATGTTCATAAATTCATAAGTCACCAATTAGTGATTCATGTCAATCATGTTCCCAAAATAAGGATATGACACTTATTTCTTTATAAATGTTTAAAGATTTTATTGAAGATATCTTGATCATTTTTTTTCAATGAAATCTTTGTCTTGATTATTGTTCCTTTTTAATTGATGGGAGGATGTACGTTGAATGTGATAAAGCTATTTTTACTTATGTCATCTATCCATTATAATATGATTTGAATAAAACTCTTTATGATAATTAAACTTTAATATTCATAACAATGTTGCAAATAAGTTTTAGTTGATATAAAACATAAAACCCTTTGCACTAAAGTACATAGGAGTTTTAAAAACATGTAACTACACCTACAAACTTTATTATTCACCATTGACACATGTTTATTAGCATTTGCCAATTTGTATTCAAAAGAGATCATCTCAGCATTTTTCCTTTGAATTTTATCATCTGTAACCTAGGCTGAACATTATGTATTACTCATATTATATTCTAAAAAAATATGAATTTTTAAAGATTAAACAAGTGTCAATTAATCAAAGGTAAGAGTAGATTTTTAAAGGCCATATTAATTTATACTCTACTATAAAACTCTTCTACTTACCAAGGTAGCCTAGTGATGTGTCGACTCTTGGTGCTTCTAATTTCACACCTAAAACAAAAATAACAATTCTTGACTTTCAAGTCTAGAAAAACTTGCATGCTCCTAACCAATACCAATCAATGCTCATTCAATGTATTATGCTTGACCCATTAGCCATCATCTTAGGGCTTGTATATTGAAATTAATCTTTCTATGGAAGTAAACAAAATATACTGGGTATGATAGGTGGATACCTTTTTAAATGTAGACAATATCATTAATTTTTCTTCTCTAAAGTATAAAGCAAATTTGCTCACAAATCAAACTTTAATCTAAAATCTATGTTGAATGGGTTCAAGTGCTTATTAGCGAAGGTTATGTTAGCCTATTTCGAGTTCATGAAAATCTGAGTTCTTTCAAACACTTTATTCTATCTCACTCTGACTTAGTGAAGGATCATCTATGATTATTCTTTGTCAATTAATATTGCCATTAATAATCCAAAAAGTGCCAGATCAATGAGTTGAGGAAGGTTTCTTTGTTCAACTCATAGAAATTCTATGGTCATTTTGAAAAAGTAAAAATTTCTCTTTTTTCTATATTTTCTTCTAATCTCATGTTAATTTTAGCCTTATCATGTTTTATGTATCTTAGCTATTGCAATGAGAATTACCTGTGTCAAATGGGTTTAATACTTCTTATGATTCTGACTGACATCTAGGTTAGATAAAAATAAGATAATTTAGGGTGTATAGAGAAAAGGGACTATATTAATGTTAGTAAATAGGATAGTTAAGTTATGGGCCAAAATAAGTCAACGAGTCATGGGCCTACTGTAACCTCAATTTTTTTAATATAAATAGATGTGTTTACCTCATTGTAGATACGACTTCACAATTTTCTATCTCTTAACATAGTATTTAAAGCTTCCTAAAAAAATAAAAACCTAGATATCTTTTTCCTCTATTCTAGCCTAATCAATAAAACCTAACCTTCGTCTCCTCATCCTTCTTCTTTCATTTCTTCTTTGATGTTGCAAGTCATGGTGATTTCAATTTGGAAGCAATCTTAGATTGTATATTTGATAGAGTATCTAACATTTGGATACAAATTTATTGGTAGCTAGTAGTTGTCAAATTTTGGTAAAAACATGTCTTTCCAGAAGGGTCCGATGCGTTTGAATGAATGGGTAGTAGAACTAGGTTGATAGAAAAATATATCAAAGTCTAACAAGTCTTTTTAGGTAGTGCATATGCTACACATGTGGGTCCTATGATGACATGTAAGGCCCACACGTAGAGGACAACGGTAGCGTGTGACAACATATGAGCCACTTACTGACAATGCACCTTCTATAACTTCTCTAGTGGTGACCGCATCTTCTTGTGTGGTTGGATTTTTTATTTGGTAAATCCGGTTGTGGTTTAGGGATAAAGGAAAATCAAATATTAAAATGTTATTCTTATATTGGATCCTAACCTCTAGTAAAATTACTATTTAGAAGTTAGAAGTGGAAGATAGATAATATCTTACTTGAAGAAGAGTTGTTGGATATTTCTTTTGTAGGTCCCAAACAGGTATAGAAAAATGTGGTAAGAAATTTATATAGCGGAAGCAAAGATTGATCTTGCCCTTTTCCCGTT
>JANHAO010026582.1:0-11050 GCA_026873985.1 Saraca asoca | reverse complement strand
TGGGCAAATCATTGTCAGATTTCTGGGGAGCTGATGTGTATTGCCTGAGACCTGAGCTGTCAATTTTTCTGGCATGCTTCAGATTACTGACTGGACTATGTACAGTCGTCTGTTAGCGGTGGGCTAAAGAGGAGATTGTGGGTCGAGGTTCCAGGATCGTTACTTTTGTCCTCATTTGGTCGCTGATCTTGGCCAACACGGTCATAACTCTTCGCGTCTTAGGTCTCGCGACATAGCGAGGCTTCGTGGATTGGCGACCGCGGTCTCTTTTTGGTGAAGTTGGATTCTGCCCTGGGCCCTATCTTTGTTTGATCACTTTCGCCCCTAGATGCTGCCCTGCTCGAACCTCGTATCCTAATAATGCCCATAACATAAGCTCCCCAACTCTTAGCAAGCTTCGAATGATGAGTGTTACGTCTTGGCCCTCGTTCCCGGCCTTGAACTTGCTAAGAGGATTGGTCTGTCGAATCCTATGACAATGATTAGTGTTCGTGAGAATCTTTCATCTAATGGAAACTTTGTATGGACGCGAGGTCCTGAACAAGTTTCATGCAAGAATTTCGTGTGGGGTAGGCACATTACTTGAACATGGCTCGAGCAAGAATTCTACGCTTTCTACGTATTACTTGCGCAAGAATTCTGTGGTCAGCACTTTACTTGTACGCAATGTCGTTCTGTGCAAGAATTCTTTGCGGGGCAAGCACATTACTTGAACGCGGCTCACACAAGAATTCTATGCTTTCTGCATATTACTTGGACGCGGAGTCGTTTATCGAGCCCCCGACCTGCGCAAGAATTCTGTATAGTCAGCACATTACTTGTACTCAAGGTCATTCCGAGCAAGAATTCTGTGCGGGGCAAGCACATTACTTGAACGTGGCTCGCGCAAGAATTCTACGCTTTCTGCGTATTACTTGGATGCGGAGTTGTTTATCGAGCCCCCGACCTGTGCAAGAATTCTATGCAGTTAGCACATTACTTGAATGCAAGGTTGTTCCACACAAGAATTTCGTGCGGGGCAAGCACATTACTTGAATACGGCTCATGCAAGAATTCTATACTTTCTGCATATTACTTAGACACGGAGTCGTTTATCGAGCCCCCGACCTGTGCAAGAATTCTGTGCAGTCAGCACATTACTTGAACGTAAGGTCATTCCGCGTAAGAATTCTGTGCGGGGCAAGCACATTACTTGAATACGGCTCATGCAAGAATTCTACACTTTCTGCATATTACTTAGACACGGAGTCGTTTATCAAGCCCCCGACCTGTGCAAGAGTTCTGTGTGGTCAGCACATTACTTGTACGCAATGTCGTTCCACACAAGAATTCTCTGTGGGGTAAGCACATTACTTGAACATGGCTCACGCAAGAATTCTACGCTTTCTGCGTATTACTTGGACACGGAGTCATTTATTAAGCCCCCGACTTGCGCAAGAATTCTGTGCAGTCAGCACATTACTTGAACGCAAGGTCGTTCAGCACAGGAATTTTGTGTGGGGCAAGTACATTACTTGAATGAGGATCACGTAAGAATTCTATGCTTTCTGCATATTACTTGGACGTGGGATAATTTCCTTGTCCCTTGATCTTTGGTGTATAATGGCCGCTAAGCTGCCTTATTCTCCTGTTTGCTCTGTATGTGCAGCTTTCCATCTTTTCATGATGATGGGTAATTATGGTTTTTGGATTTTTGTGCATTTTCCTGTCCCATCATTTATTGACTTTCGTATTCCCCTAGCCGTTAGATCGTGGGTAACCAATAGTTCTTTTTATTTTGACGATCTGGTCATTTCCTTTTATACCCGGAGAATTCTCTTACTCCTTCTTATTTGAGCAATTTGAAAATTTTTCAATTTCAGCTTTTCTCTCACTTTCGGCTTGTTGGCTTAGCTTTGGGGTTACCTGCTTGCTCTGATTCCTCTTTGGCCTTCATCTCTGATTTCGAGGCTTTCCTCGCTAGAGCTGCAACTGCATTTTAACCGGGTTTCCCTCCGAAGGAACTACGGTATGTTTTAGTTTATTTTTCCGTTATCGGATTATTGGGGGTCTTTTTCTTCCGTTAGCAAATAGGAGATAGGTCCGACTGTTAGTTTACTTCTTTGCGATTCTGGCTTGCTTGGTTCAATAAGGTAGGCTTGTCAGTGGTTCTTAGGGCTATTGGATATTTCTTGCCAAGTTTTAGGATTACGTAACTCAGGGCCATCCTCTTCTCTATCTTTTCCCTCCCCAGTGTGGTTCGGCTTATTGTCATGGTGACTCGAGTTGCGTATGGCCTGTGATCTGCGGGGGTCCTAGGCTTTTTAGTTTTGGTATGGCTCACTCACAACAGCCTAACCAGCTCTCTTCCTTTGTAGATGGAAGTAGGTCATGTGCGACGCCGCCACTTAATAGGGAAGGATGACGAGGAGATGGAAACGATTTCAGAGACGACGATGATGCAACACATGAACGATGCGACACCTAGTGGGAGGGGCAAGGTCTCGTCATTCGTGGCTCATCAAGATAAAATAAGGGAACTTCACTATCGTCGTATGTTTAATTTTTATGCTTCTACAATGCCATTGTGGGACGTTCAACTCACTGTTTGTTCCCATCGGGTGCCCAAAGGATGTGGTGCTATGGTTCCGACGGTAGATGATTATGCTGCACATCCCCCTAAAGGTTTTATTGCTATGATCTTGCTGCATTTTACAGCTGGCTTTAGGTTCCCCGTTCCCTCTTTCATCGTTGATTTTTTGAACAAAATGAAACTTAGCCTATTCCAACTGACTCCTAACTCATGCCTCGCTAGTCTCCCTGGCTCTGATCTATTTGGGCAATCACCTACCACCGCCATCCCCCGAGACTTTATGCTATCTTTACAACCTCAAGTGTGCGAACGTGTCAGATGGGCTGTATTATCTTACGGCAAGGAGGACGCCGTACAAGGATATCTTACCGAAGGGGGCTGCGATAGGCAAGTCCAACGTAGGGCCTTACAAATCTTGCTGGTTTTACGTATCCTACCCCTCATTATGATATCTTAAAAATTTTGATTTTGTTCTTTCTCTAGGTAAGTTAGCTGATAACCATCGCATATAGTAATATGTTTTCCAATCTGTTTGCTCTTTGCCACGTACATCTATCCTTGCTAACAATCCCCCCTTTTTTTGCAGTCGGGACAGGCAAGAATCCCACTTTGGGGGCCAGGGAGCTCGAGGTTTTGGATGATTTCAGATTGGTGAGCGATCTCGAGAGCGACTTCCGTTTCAATGAATCTCATCTTTGTTTATATGGACTCACACCTCCCTTGGATATCGAGGTTACAGAGGAAATCGGGACTCAACGGGTGTCAAAAGTCAGACCTACTGATTTCGATGATTACGACAACATCATGGATCTCATCCTGAAGGCTCCGCCATCTCATGGTGCGAAGCGATGTTTTCCACCCCTCGAGATTAATTTACCTCCCCCCTTACTAACTAAGTTCTTGTACCTGGCTATACGGATCTGGATATCACTGTACTGCCATCACCTTCTGTAGCTGTTCCTCGAGGGACGTCATCGCCACTGCGGTCTGAGGTAGTAGGTGCGGCTGAAACCCTCATTCTGCCCGGTCCTCTTCCCAAGAGAAGAAAGGCTGACAAGGGTAAAAGGAAAACACCTTCTCACAGCGACGAGGGTGAATTCATTCCTCTTCTCGTAGAAGCCAGTTCCCTAACCGAAGAGTATGCTCTGACTTTAGTTCAGGGCATGAGTACGATCTTGGGGTCGAAGCAAAAGGTTGGGGTACTGGAGGCTAAGGATTGCACCATAGGGAGACTTGCAGGGTACGCTGCTCACCATGGCCTCGTGGTAAGGTTTAGTTATTGCTCTCAATGTTGATGGCGATTTCACGATTTGTGGCTTATGTTCCTCTTTTCCTCTTTTTCTCTTTGCAGAATGTCCTGACATAGTTTAAGATTGAGGAGTTAGTGCAGGATCAAGAGGATAAGGAGTCCTCGCTCATGAGTGAAAATCAGTAGTTGTGCGAGAAAATCAAAGAGGTAGAGACCAAGCTCACAGATGAGGTGCAGCACCGCGAGATTGCTGAAGAGACATTTGGGCATGTTTCAATTGACTTGCAGAAGGCTACAATAGAATTGGAGGAGGTGAAGAAACACCTGTAGATAGCCGATGAGGCTGCTGAGAATGCAATTCAACAAGTGGATTCTTCATGTCGTAGGGCCGAAACCATCGAGAAGGAGCTGGATGAGATGAGTAAAGAGCTTCGACTTGCTAAGGCCGAGATGTCTTCACGGGTGGCTGTTGCTGCTAGGGAGTCAAGGCAGCAGACCTGTAAGGCCTTTTTCTACACTTTATGGGAGAAGCATCCGGAGATGGACTTCTCATTCTTTAGTCCTTATGCCGTGGAGGCCGTTGAATCCTTTAAGAGAGATGCCATCGAGACCAGTTCCCCGGACAAGGAACGAGGTGCCGAGATGGAAGCTCCTAAAAAGGAGGTTACTACTTCGCTCTCCGAGGTTCCTGATGAGCCTACTCCTTATGCCCCCGAAAATCCTGCGCCTTAGAATGGGTCCTTTCCCCTTCTCCCCCCTTATTATTATTATTATTATTATTATTATTATTATTATTATTATTATTATTATTATTTTGGTCCGTAACTGGCGAATATGACAACTTTATGAAATTCTGAACTTTCAATAATTCGAACGCATGATTCTTGTCTTCATTTTTGTGAGTTCATATTTACTGCTATCTTGCGACATATCAGGTTCTGTTATTCCTTCTAAAATTACATTATATAAGATTTTATACAGCCAAAATTACCTTTACAACTTTTACTGGTAATACCGGTGTAGATGCTTGGCATTCCAGGCACGGGGAAGTTCCTCCCCGCTTTCGTCCGCTAAGTGATAGGCTCCATTGCTCACGACTCTTTTTATTAAGTATGGACCCTCCCAATTTGGTCCTAAAGTCCCTTCGCTTGGCTTGCGTGCTCCTGGTAGGACAAGGCGTAGAACGAGATCACCTGGGTTGAACCTTTGGGATCGTACTTTTCAGTTATAATATCTCGTGATGCACTGCTGGCGCGCGACGATCCTAAGACTAGCTTTGTCTCTTGCTTCCTCCATAAGATCTAGGCTCGTAGTGAGTAGTTGGTCATTTTCCCTCGGTTCGAAGGTAATCCTTCATTATGTCGTGACTTCAAATTCTACAGGAATCATCACTTTGCATCCGTAGACCATCGAGAAGGGGGTTTCTCCTATTGAACTGTAGGGAGTCATCCTGTATGCCCATAACACCATCTGTAACTCATCGGCCCATGCTCCCTTTCTAGCCTCCAGTTTGATTTTTAAGATTTTCTTAATGATTTTATTGACGGCCTTTACTTGCCCATTACTCTGTGGGTGATTCACGGATGTGAAACTCTTAACAATTTCAAAATTATTACAAAACTTGACGAATTGTTTGCTTATGAACTGGGTTCCGTTGTCAGTGAAGATTTGTTGGGGGACCCCATACCTACAGATAATATTACTCCAGACAAAGCTTAGGACCTTAGAAGATGAAATTTCGGTGAGCACCTTTGCCTCAGCCCACTTTGTGAAGTAGTCTACGGCCACGACAGCATATATACAGTTGCCTCGTGCTTTTAGGAGCGGCCCAATCAAATCTATTCCCCAAATAGCGAATGGCCACGGGCTCACCATTTGCTTTAAATAAGCTAGTGGAACTTGGGGCACTTTTGCAAATCTCTGGCATTTGTCGCATTTTTTAACGAAATTCATCGCATCCTGCTTCATGGTTGGCCAGTAGAACCCCTATCGAAGGGCTTTTTGTGCCAATGACAAGCCCCAGCATGGTTTCCACAATGTCCCGCATGGATTTCTTTTAGAACAGCATCGCTGTCTTTGCCGTCAACACACCTTAGGAGGGGAGTTGAAAATCCTCTTTTATAAAGGACGTCGTCGTAGATACAATATCTGGTCGCACGCGCCCATAGGCACCGTGCCTCAATTTTGTCTTCTGGCAAGGTCTCATTTTTCAGGAAGTTAATGATGGGGTTCATCCGAGAGTCAAGTCTGTCTACAATCACTATGATCTCATCTTGCTGTTCGATGCTTGGGGACAAAAGGAGCTCTACCGGTATTGATTCTATGAGATTCGATTCGTTTATAGTGGATAATCAAGCCAGGGCGTCGGATAAGCATTCCGAGCTCACGAAACTTGCATAATTTTGGATTGCTAGAAGGATTCTAATAACTCTCGAACTTTTTGCAGATACTTCGTCATCCTTTGCTCACAGGCTTGGTACTCACCCCATATTTGACTGACGATAAGCTGTGAATCACTGTGTATCTTTAGTTTTTCCACCTGCATCGCCCTAGCCAATCGTAAGCCTGTCAGCAGGGCTTCGTACTCAGCCTCATTATTCGTGGCTTGGAATTCAAATCTTAAGATGCTAAAGATTCTGTGCCTTTTAGGCTGATGAGAAGTATCCCTGTGCCAGATCTTTTATGATTGGATGACCCATCGATGAATAGTTCCCAACAGGGGGCCTCGGAGAGTTCTGCCTCTTCCCTTACAGGTCCCGTGAATTCAGTAAAAAATTCTACCAGCGCCTGCCCTTTAATAGCCATTCTGGGCTTATATTCAATGTCGAACTGGGTGAGTTCTATTGCCCACTTAAGCAGTCGTCCAGAGACATCAGTCTTCTACAGAATTTGTCTCAAGGGATATTGTGTAAGAACTCTGATGCTGTGGGCCTGAAAATAGGGTCGCAATTTCCTCGAGGCTACGACTAGACAATAAGTGAGTTTCTCCATGGGAGAATATCTTGTTTTCGCATCTAACAACCTCTTGCTTATGTAATATATGAGGAGCTGAATGGCCCCTTCTTCCCGTGTCAATATCGCGCTTAGGGCATACTGTAATACTCTGAGATAGACAGTCAACCTCTCCCTTTCTTTTGGTTTAGAAAGGAGGGGTGCTTAGCCAAGATAAGCTTTAAGTTTTCTGAATATGTCCTCACACTCCGCGATCCATTCGAACTTTTTAGCCTTTTTGAGGACATTGAAGAAAGGAATGCACTTATCGGAGGATTTTGAGATGAATCAGCTTAGGGCAGCGACTTGGTCGTTTAAGCTTTGGACATCTTTGGGGCCAATGGGAGAACGCATGTCGAGGAGGGCTTTGATTTTTCTGGATTGGCTTCGATCCCTCGGTTGTTGACCATGAAGCCGAGAAATTTACCCGATACTACTCCGAAGGCGCACTTGAGGCGGTTTAGCTTCATTCGATATCTTCTCAGGATTCAAAACATTTCATCCAAGTCGCGGATGTGATCGACGAGCTGCTTAGATTTTACAAGCATGTCGTCCACATAAACCTCCACTGTTTTACCGATTTGCCCTTGGAACATTTTGTTCACTAATCACTGGTAAGTCATCCCCACATTTTTTAGTCTGAAGGGCATCACTTTATAGCAGTCTAGTCCGCGGTCAGTGACAAATGAGGTATGTTCTTCATCCCACATGTCCATCAGAATCTGATTATATCCTAAGTAGGCATCCATGAAGCTGAGGAGTTCATGTCCCACAGTCGCATCGATAAGCTGATCCATTCTCGGTAGGGGGAAGCTATTTTTTGGGCAAGCTCGATTAAGATTCGTAAAATTGATACACGTCCTCCACTTCCCATTCTTTTTCTTGATAAGGACAGGATTGGCTATCCAGGTGGGATGCCGTGCTTCCCTAATAAATTTGTTAGCCAGAAGTTTGTCCACCTCTTCTTTGAGTGCGGTATAGTGTTCGATAGTCATTGGCCTTCTTTTCTGGCAAACTGGTTTGGCTTGAGGGTCGATGTTTAGTGAGTGGGACATTATCTTTGGAACAATGCCTTCCATATCCTCATGGTTCCAGGCGAAAACATCCGTGTTTTCCCTAAGGAAGTCTGCCAACTGTGTTTTTACGTCAGGTGGCAGTCATTTTCCCACTTTCAGGCACCTCTCCTTATCTTTCTCACTTATCTGTACTTCTTCTAGATCTTCAGTTGGCCCCGTGGCCTATCCTGCATCCATTTCTCGAGGGTCAAGGTTGTAAGCGACCCTTCTTTCACTCATCGAGCAGGAGTATCCTCCATAGACCATGTCCATCTTTCTTTTTTGTACCCCGAGTTTGACCGCTTCCTCGTAGCAACGGTGAGCTACCTGTTGTTCCCCTCGGACACACCTCGTTCTGCTTGGGATAGGAAATTTCATGACAAGCATCTTGGTTGACATTATCATGTCAAGATCGTTCATGGTGGGTCATCCTAGTACCACGTTGGATGCCGAAGGACAGTTAATGATCAAGAAATCTGACATGACGGTAACTTGACTGTCCGGGTCTCCTATGGTAAGCGGGAGTTTGATTCACCCTATTGGAAGTATCTCATCCCCAGTGAATCCATAAAGGGGCTCTGGTGATGGATCAGTCTGACTCGTCCCATGCCCATCTGATCAAAGCACGCCTTATACATTACGTTAAAGGAGCTTCCAGTATCTATCATTATTCTCCTTACCTCCATATTGGCTATTCTTGCCCGTATGACGATGGCATCATTATACGGGTAGCGCACTCCCATTGCGTCTTCTTCGATGAATGTGATATCATTCGTGATAGCTTTTGCCTTTTTAGTAGGCCTGTCATTTTGCACATGGCTGGCGAGGAGAACACAGCTTGCCTATCGAACATAACAATGGCATGATCGACTTGACGTGCCACCGATGTGAGGCCCGCCATGAATGGTGAATATCATCCTCACGAAAGGTGCTCCCTCGTTCTCAGGGCTCAGGTGACGCCGCGATGTATGTTGTCGGGGGTGTGGGGATCTCTGTCCTGGAGCTCCTACCATGTATTCTCCTAAATAACCTCTTCTGATCAAGTCTTTGATGGCATCTTTTAGCGCCCAATAGTCTGATGTATTATGCCCAACCTCACTGTGATAGGCACAAAATTTGTTCTGATTTCTTTTATCGATGGGGGTCCTAATGGGCCTAGGCCGTCCAAAGTCTTCTTTCCCCCTTTCTGTAGCGTAAATCCTATCGTGGGCGTCTGTCAAGGCGGTGTAGGTTTCATGGCGGCGTTGAGGTTGATAAGACTCAGCTCGGACTTTCTTTGCGATTTGACCTCTGAGACCATCCTCTCGACCTCCTTTGTTGTTCTCGTTCCCATTCCTTTTCTTTCCCCTGGGAGTGTCTGCATCATCTTTCTTTTTCGGCTTCCTTGGGCCGAAAGTCTCTTCCCAACGGATCTCCTTTGTAGCCCGCTCGTAGAATTCGCCTAAACTTTTAACGGGGGATTTGTATATGTCTTCATACAGCTTCCCCTCTTTTCGAAGTTTGGTAGAGATTGTAGTGAAGACACTCTCGTCCGATGGGCTATCAACATTTCTGACTTCTTATCGAAACCTCATAATGTAATCCTTGAGTGATTCATCCCTTCGTTGGAAAATCATGGCTAGATGGCAAGAGGGGGCGAGCTACTTTCTTAACACCCTATATTGGTCAAGAAACTTAGTTTGACATTCATCCTAGCTTCTCAAACTACGAGCTGGGAGACTCCTGAACCATGTCAGTAGTATTTCCCCGAGGGTTGCTGGGAAGACTCAACATTTTACCAATGGATTGGAAGTTTGCAGATCCATTTAGACGTTGAAAGCGTCCAAGTGATTATGAGGATCGTTGTTCCCGTCGTATAGGGGGACGTTTGGAAGCTTGAACCTGCAAGGGAGGGGTTCCGTCTTGATTCGATGAGAGAGGGGGGTTCTCCCCTCGTGGGATTCACGGTTCTCTTGGGAGGTGGAATTCTTTTCCAGTCGTTCCATCCTCTGGAGTAGTTTTTTGACCTTTTGATCCCAGGGGTTTGGTCGATGATTAAAAGCTTTTTGGTTCTTTCGTTCCTACTTCCGGCGATAATATCGATATGAGGTTCCATGCTTTAGGCCACGTTCACAATCAGTCAAGCTGTGATCTATTTCCATGTCGCTATTGGTTCCTTTCAAACTTTCACTTTGATGCGACTCTTCTTCCTGAACATCGTTCCCTTTGTTTTCATTATTCTCTTGAAGTCGATGGACTTCATATCTCAACTGTGAGTTTGAGGAATGAAGTGGATGGGTTCACTGGCGTTCGACCCTGGTTTGTTGATCATGTTGGGTTCCCAGATGACGGCGCTCGTTCTCAGAGGTAACTGCTTCTCTCCGTCCCGGTGCACCTTGGGTGTGTGCTTGAGACAATATCCATCCTATGTTGGCCAGCTCCTTCATGGTATTCTCCAGAGCCTCCTGACGCTTGTCTAGAGTTTCTTGGCACTGTTGCCAAGTTTGTATATCGTCGGCTTCGGCGCCTACCATAGGGGTAGTTGTGTCTTGTTGTTGCATCTGGCCTTCTGGTTGACTAGCGGGAGTCTCAGCATTCCTGATGGTTTTTCTTCTTGCCATCACGTCTGACTCGGCTTTTCAGAGATTAAAGATGAGAAAATGCAATTGGAATATGCAGTGGGGGCCCTCCTTCTAGCATCAAAATATTGACACCAAAATTTGGTCAACTAGTTTCCTTGGTACAACACCCCTGACTGCACGTTTGAGAAAGAGTGAAGAAGAACAACAAAGGTTTTAGAAGAAAAACAAGAAAAGGACAATAACACCGGGGATTTAACGTGGTTTGGCTAAAGCCATTTATTGGCCCCTACATCCACATTACTCTTTTGTTATTTGCTTTCCGAAGGTCTTGTTAGACCAGATTACAACGGCTATCTCACTTTTTCACAGTTAGCAGTGTATTCTTTTAATGAGAATTTTGGATACATAAAGTACTCTCTTTTCTTTCCTAGCCTGGTTTTCTATCCCTTCCCTTCTATTTATAGTGAGGGAGAGGGTTACAAGTGTAATTTTCCTGATCGGCAAAATGATCACCTTCGCCGCTTATAGCGTTAAATGTTTGTCGTCGGATAATTAATGCTGGGCAAATCATTGTCAGATTTCTGGGGAGCTGATGTGTATTGCCTGAGACCTGAGCTGTCAA
>JANHAO010026581.1:0-11061 GCA_026873985.1 Saraca asoca | reverse complement strand
TCTTTCAAGGTCTAATAATAGTACTTAAATCAACCTAATTGCCTACTTTCATGGTTCAGATTAATTTAAGCCCTTTAAGATTAATACTAACTAATTCAATTCCTAAAGAAACTCAATCTACTTTCATGATTAAAATCTCCTTATAGAATTGTTAGGATTTCGGTGATAATCTTCTCCTTTCGGTACTTCAACTATCTACCTAAGATAAGGCAAAATACTAGCTAAATATTTTATTAGAAACTTAGCAAGCATAACAATTGAATCAATTCATACCAGGTAATTATAATAGAAAATTAATCAATAATAGCAAAGAATCATAATTGGGCTATTCCAATCCTAGAATAAAAACCTACTCAGACATAATGGAAGTAAAAATCAAATTTATTAATATAAAGAACTTTAAAATGTTCAAAACAAGGTAGAAAGATAAAGATGAAGTTGAAAGAGAAAACCGGGATGCTAAAGGATGAAAATAAGATAGAATCTTTTCAAGAACTTCAATTCAAAAGAAAATCTAAAACTCTACTCAGAAAAACACCTAAGAATAGAAAACCTATGTAAACTATCTTAAAACTATGCAAGAACTCCTTCTGGTTGTGCAATAATAGCTTAGATAGTAGGATGACAAAGGCTGAAACATGGCTGTGTTTGGTGACATGGATTGGCCGTGTTTCAGGTTAGGAGTTGCTAAGGAATGCATCGAACATAGCCGTATCCTGGGACATGGCTAGGCCGTGTTCAATGCTGGCTTCTTCAATTTTCTGGCTTCAATCATAGTTGAGTTGAGTTCTTTATAGGGCTTCTTTCCTAGTTTCTCCTTAATCCAAATGTGCTTTGAACTTCTACTTTCACGCTCCTTTCCATGCCTTTTTGCTAACCTACAAAAAGAAATACAAACCATAGTAGTACCTGTTATATGTGACAATCGGATCATCTTTGATGGGACTGTGAGCAGCATGAGTGTGGTGAAGAACTTGACTCGAGAAGTACTTAGGTCATTATGCCTTTAGTTTGCATCACGAAGCAACCTCCCCAGCTCGAGCCCGTTCTTGATAAGATGAGCTCGACCTTACTATCTTGAAGATAGGAACTTCCCCAGATTGAAGGATCTGGCTTGCAAGGCATGACCAGCGACTTGAGAGCTCGCTAGATAGAAGACAAATCATATTTTTCCCAGCAAACATATAGGGCCCACCAAAAGAAGGTAATCTGTAGTAGCAGAATTTTAGGATTTAGTCTATCTATTTAGGTCTTGTACATTAAATACTGCTGTAATAGATTTAATATATGTAAAATTATAATTGTAACCTCCTTTACTCTATAAATATAGGAAGGAGATGAATTCTAGAGGGAGGACGCCTGAGTATCAAAACTTTGTAAAAACTTTTCTCAGATTAGTATACTACCATGGACATTGGGTTCGGTACCATCTGGATTTGGCTGAACCACGTTAAAAACCTTGTGTTTCCCTATTGCTCTTCCTCCTTTCTTAGTTTATTTTGTTGAATTCCTATTTAAGAACTAGACAACAGTTTGAGATCCTAAAAGAATCCCTTGTTGGTCAGAGTTTGGATTAGAACTAAGATCCACTATCAATATTTTTGGCACCATCTGTGGGGATCTCACTTGTCCTGGTTTGTTTCTTGTTGCAATGGCTAAAGGAAGAGCTACTAGAGCTTCCAATGCATAGTTTAACCCTCTAGAAGGGCATATCTCAACAACAGACTCTTCTACTGCTCCCATCATTGGTGCAACCATTGGCTTCCTCCCAGCTAGTTTTGTTCAACCAACTACAACTACCAACGGCATCAATAGAGTGCAGATTTGTCTCCAATGTTAGGAAAGATTGGAAAACATGATGGGAGAACTAACCAAAATAGTTACAATGTTGGCACAGGGTGTGCAGAGATAGGCCGAAGTTGCAACGCCCATGAATGTTCTCCAGCAACAACAAGTTAGACATTCGGGCGATTCCAACCTAAGGAATTCTCCAGCTCCTTGCTTGCAAGGGCGAGCTCCAAGTCGCAATCCTTATGACCAAGATGATCAAAGACTTCAGCAATCCCCTAGCCAGCAATCCAGGGCACGAGACCCATCAGTCGGGGTGTTATTCTAGAAAATAACCTAGCTGGAGGAACATCTTTGAACTCCTGGTGATTGTGCTCGCTACGAAGAGCGATCACTATTCTCAAAGGAGATTGAGACCTGAGATCTCCATCCTAGGCTCAAGGTCCCCATGAGTTTGTTGTACAATGGGGACTCTGATCCATATGATCATCTGGATGTATTCAATATTTAGATGGACTTATAAATAACTGACCCTTTAATCAAGTGCTGAGTGTTTCCGACTACATTGGGAGGTGTACCTAGAGCTTGGTTTAGAAGCCTCCCCGCTCACTCAATTTGCAGTTGGGAAGATTGCCAACAGAAATTCATCGGCCAGTATTGAGCATTGAAAAGGCAAGTTATGCCTCCCTATCATCTTACTATGGTCTTTTAGTGCAAGCATGAATCACTAAAGGACTACATTGCTCGATTTAGGCTCGAAGCCAATTCGATGGAAAATCCATCTGAAAAAACCATGTTGGCAACAATCTCTGTGGGACTCCGCAAAGATGGAAAGTTATACAAGAGTTTGTATAAGTCCTTGATCAAGGATCTTACTGAGTTCTACAAGTGAGCCACTAAGCAGGTTAAATGGGAAGAGACCTTCAGTTCAGAAGGGTCTAATACGAAGAATGGAAAGGTTGGCTCCTCCCACAACAAGAAGATGGGCAATATGGACCAGGATGACCACTCTATCGGATGGACTGTGAAGAAGTCTAAAGGGCTTAGAGGTGAGTAACCTTAGCATTCGAATAGCCACAAGTAGTACAACATCTTGTCAAACTCTCAAGATAGGATTTACGTGATGAAAAGGGACAAAGAAGACTTTGGGATGCTTGCGCCTTCCAGGATCCCTTATAGGCAAAGAAACCACGAAGAGTTTTGTGCCTATCATAATGAAGCTCGCCATGGCACTTCAAACTATCGGGCTTTCAGGGATGCAATTGAAAACCTAATCAGAAGGGGTCATCTAAAGGAGTACATGGCATGACCTATGGGGTAGCAGACCCAGTTCCCTAACAAAGTGCTAGCCGAAAGTCGAGGGGCTCAGTCTGAGTCATACGTTGATAATGTACCCTAAAAAGAATGAATCTTTCATGTGCTTAACTCTTTGGAATCTCTTGGTTAGTTTTGTGCCAATTATGACCTTTGGTCCGGTTGAGGCCCCCTAGAGCTCATTCTGGAGATGAATTGATGAACACTTAACTAGTGTAGCTGCATGCTCGTTGAGGTGTGGAGATGCTCAAAATAAACTCACTTAACCAGTGCAACTGCATGCTCACTGAGGCATGGAGATACTCAAAATAAACTCACTTAACCAACGCAGTTGCATGCTCACTGAGGCGTGGAGATACTCAAAATAAACTCACTTAACCAGTGTAGTTGTGTGCTTGCTGAGGTGTTGAGATGCTTAAAATAAACTCATTTTGCTAGTGTGACTGTATGCTCGCTGAGGTGTAGAGGCACTCTTAAACACTCAGCGCTAGCGTAGCTATGTGCTCACTGAAGTGTAAGGAATTAACGAACTAACCATTTGCCCAAGGCAAATAGCATTGTTTTAATTCACAGCTTGCATGCAATTGCTCGCAGCTCTTATGCGACCTTCTGATTATGTACAGTTCTTGCGCAGATGGCTTATGTGACATATGTAAGGAGTACTGTCTATGACTATTGTGTTCAAAATATTAGGCTGATTGGCTATCTGAGCTTGTCATTGCAAGCCACAAATGTTTGCATAAGATTACATTATTATGGATGTGGAGAAAATAAAGACGCTACATTGAGATCACAAAAGGAAATCTTATTCATTAAAAAGCCTCAACGAGGTAAAGCTACATTAGAAAGCCAAAATACAAGGGGAAAAGCTATATCTAGTTTTCTTCTAAAGAAGGGCTAGCCATTAAAGGACGCACCCTAGCTTATTAGACCTCGTAAGCCCACTGGATTCTCAAATTTTTCCTTTCAATGATTCCCCAATGGCAGCATAACTACTCCTTATTTTTTTGGCCTCCAGCTCCTGTTCTGATTCGTGAAGGAAGCAAATCAGAAAGCGTTGGGAACTTGGCCAACCGAATAATTGCCTCATGATAGCGCCGAGAAGACATAATCTGAGATCCATTTGAGATCTCCCCATGTTATCGGAGAAGCCAAATCTCCCCAGTTCTCTATGCAGTAGGCCATACACACACTAATAGAGAGCCAGAATGCCAGAGATAATGGTGGTCTATCTGGAATCTTCATTGTTTGCATAGTATAAAGGCAGAAGGGGTTCCCCCTCCCTTAAATAGAGCCAAGTTCAGCTCCACCGAAGAGTCCAAATTCATCCTTTCTAACCACCATTATTTATTATCTTGGGAAGGGTTGAGCTTGACTCACCAACAACCATTGGACACGTGCCATAGAAAGCACAGTCTAGGGCAGATGAAACACTGGCCTTAGAGAGGACTTTGACCAAATGGATGCCAAAAAGTCTTAACTCACAGCCTGTGAAGCGAGCTAAGAGTTAGGGAGTTTATGTTATAAGTGAAAATTGAATCATCTTTAATGGGACTGTGAGTAGCATGAGCGTAGTGAAGAACTTGACTCGAGAAGTACTTAGGTCTTTATTCCTTTAGTTCATATCATGAAGTGACCTCCCCAACTCGAGCTTGTTCCTGACAAGATGAGCTCGACCTTACTATCTTGAAGACAGGCATTTCCCCATATTGAAGGATCTGGCTTGCAAGACGTGACCAGCAACCTGAGAGCTCGCTAGATAGAAGACAAATCACACTTCGCCTAGCAGACATACATGGCCTACTTATAGGAGCCAATCTGTAGTAGCCAAATTTCAGAATTTAGTCTGTTTGTTCAGGTCTTGTACATTAAATACTGATATAATAGATATACTGCATGTAAAATTACAATTGTAACCTCCCCTCCTTTATAAATACAAGAGGGAGATGAATTATAGAGGGAGGATGCCTGAGTACTGAAACTCTATAAAAACTATTCTCAGATTAATATACTATCATGGACGTAGAGTTCGATACTGTCCAAATTTGGCTGAACCATGTTAAAAACCTTGTGTTTCCCTATTGCTCTTCCTCCTTTCTTGGTTTATTCTATTGAATTCCTATTTGAGAACCAGACAACAGTTTGAGATCCCAAAAGAATCCCCCATTGGCCGAAGTTTGGATCAGAACCAAGATCCACCATCAATAGTACCAAAGAACAAAAGTACTAAACTATAACAAAAAGAGCAGAAAAGTCACAAATTAATAATAAATCAAGAGACAATAATTAACATAATAATATACATTTTGCTCATTTATCAACACCATTCACTAGGAAAATTGAGACAAAACCTCTTCCTTACAAGTTTAAAATCTCCACGATCTCGCAATACAATAGGGATAGTGATCCATATGACCACTTGAATGCATTCAATATACAGATGGGTCTTCAGATGACTAATCCCCTAGTTAAATGCCGTGTCTTCCTAGCTACTCTAGGAGACATACCTCAAACATGGTTCAGGAATCTCCTAGCTTGCAGCATTGATAGTTGGGAAGAATGTCAAAAAAGATTTGTCAACCATTACAAAGAATTAGGAGGCAGCTCGCACCACCCTGTCACCTCACAATAATCTTTTAGCTAAGAATGAATCACTAAAAGACTACATCACTTGATTTAGGCATGAGGTCAACAATGTGGAGAATTCATTTGATGAGAATATCCTACTAGTGATCTCAGTGGGACTCCGCAAGGATAGAAAGCTATATAAGAACATATACAAGTCTCCAGTAAGGGACCTGGGAGAGTTTTATGAACAAGCTACCAAATAGATCAGATGGGAGGAAACCTTTAGCCCAAAGAAGTCCAATCATAAGGATGAGCAAAGAGCTCCAATTAGAATAAAAAGAGGAGTAATAACTGGAATAACAAGGATAGTTAGAAGGATGACACTAATAATCAGCCTACAAAGAAGGCTGGAAATGAGCGACCTCAGCATCAAGTTTGCCATAATAACTACAACATCCTATTAGACACTCAGGATAGGATATTTTCAATAGAGAAGGGTAGGGAGGACTTCAGGAACCCCAACCCCTTAAGGACTCCCCATAGGTATAAAGATGTAGACAAGTTTTGTGTTTATCACAATAAGGTTGGGCACAATACTACGGATTGCCAGGCACTCAAAGATATGATTGAGAATATGATAAAAAAAAGTCACTTAAAAGATTATGTGGTGTGACCTGCAGAATGGCAACCTCAGTAGCCATAATGGGGTCTTGAACAAAAACAAGCATCTGCTATAAAACCATACTTATGATTTTATAATGTTATTTAGAAGTTAGTAAAAGCACTTAAGTTTTTCCTTAAATTTTCATAATTGTGTGTTGAATAGGATTTTACCAAAATATTATGCAAAAAGGTCTGAGTTTATACTAAAGATTTGATGATCTCATACTGCACCTTGTTCTTCTTGGAGCTTGCAAGGCTGATAACGAGACACTAGGTTTGAACTAAGAAGGACCCCTACATCCTCAAGGAAGACATGGGGACAGAGCTTATCACTTGACAAATTTAAATAGAGCTAAATTTCCCTAAGCTTGGAATGCTGGACATTTACTCACCCCCCTAAATTTGGTAGTGAGCTCTTTCCCCACTAAATTTGGTAGCGAGCTCTCACCCTACTAAATTCCATAGTGAGCTTTTATGCTACTAAATTTAGTAGCAAGCTCTCGCCCCACTACTTCAGAAGTGAACAATTGCCCATCTAATCCCCCACTAAATTAGGTAGTGAGCTCTCACCCCACTAAATTTGGTAGTGAGCTTTTGTCTACTAAATTTAGTAGCAAGCTCTCGCCCTACTACTTCAGAAGTGAACAATCACCCATCTAATCCAGAAACGAGTTATTCTCAAGGATAAAGAAATCATGACGTGCAAGCTAAGGCGCAACTTACATGTGACCTACCTAGGCACTTGACTTATGCTAGCTGAGGTCTGTTAACCTACTAAGCATTCATTTTAACTAATGTTTATTAAGTCATGATTTGTAGGTTTTCATTCATGCTAACCAAACATGTTATCATCTACAACCTACTCAACATCCAACTTGGCATACTTGGAAAAGCAAGAAAATTGTGAGCATTCATTAAAAACCTCTTTGAATGAGGTGAATTTACACATAATGATTCAAGAATACAAATCAAAATAAGCCTACAGCTCTCATGGCCTTAGAAGAAGGCTAACTCTTAGGAGCTAAACCCCTAGTGGGTTGAAGGATTGACATATTTGATGAGCAAGCCATCCATCATTTGGTTGTTGGCCAAGTTGCTCTTAAACTTCTTCCTGTTCACCTCCCAAGGAGGTAAAAGAACAAAGGTGAAAGAACTGAATTCATCAACATCATTATGAGGAAATAAAATTGGTACAAAGCTTCCCAAAATCCTTAGAAAGGAATTGTCCATGGAAACTTCCTATGCAGTAGGCCATACATGCCTTATAGCACCTCATCTAATATCTAGACCATTAAAAACATGGGGGCTCAACTAATACAATCATCAGACTATTCTAAGAAACAAGGAAGAAAAAGGTTTTTCATGCCTTATATGGCTTGCTTGGCCTTATCAATAGATCAAGAGCTTAATCAACTGCCCTTGATCTAATAGTCCAGCACATAGCAAGACTGCCATGCCAACATTTATGAAAAATGTTCATTAAATGAGTGGCTTGACAAAATAGTAAGACAGATGTCTGAGTGATGGCATTACAGATTAAAGTTGAAAGCTTTTACTAGCAAGTTACAGCTCTCAGTTCCTAGATTGAATTGAGAGCTAGGGGGTAATGTTGTGGGTATTTTTGATATTGAACAAATGGGTTAGTAAAATCCTAAAAAGCAACTCCACTAGATAAGGACCCAGCTTAAACTAGCATTGACATCACTGGAACAAAGCACAAGCTCACTAAAACGAACTTGAGATCCCTGGTCAAGAAGGGTTAAAGCAGCAATCTTAGGTCGTTAGGCTTAGCCCATAGCCTAAAGTGTGCTTTCTTAGCCATCATCTAGAAGCTCATTGTGGTTAAACCTGAGAATGAATTAACTTATGGGTACCAACTTGTAGGTAATTTATTATTTTTTCCCTTTTTGGAATACATTAAGATTGTACACCCTAGCAACTACAAATAGGGGTTGAAACCATTGTACAAAAAAAAAAGGAAAAATAGAAAGAATTCTCCGCAAAAATATAGAGAGCAAACACCTAATAATGTACTGTTACTCTATCTAAATACTCAACAAAACAAACTGAGAAATAGCTTAATCATGGATGTAAGGGTTGATTGACTTTAGTCAAACTATGTTAAAAAACTCCTAGTGTTCCTTGTTCTCCCTCCTTTACATCCTTTTTCTCTCGGATTCAATTTGTAGTTTGGGGTTTCTAGATTTCTTTTTGGTTAGGTGGATTCAACTATCAACAAGATGCATCATATATAGGTTATGGTGGCATCTTTAAACAAATCAAGAACAATAGGGAGTACTTCATTGCATTTTTATTGAAGTATTAGAATCATGCTCAACAAAACTGTTCTATTAAAAAAGAAATTTTAGCAATTGTTTTAAGCATCAACAAATTTTTAAGTGATTTGTTAAATAAAAAGTTCATTGTTCATGTTGATTGCAAATTGGTAAAAGATGTTTTGCAAAAAGATGTTAAAAATATTACATCAAAACATATTTTTGATAGATGACAAATAATTTTAAGTGTTTTTAATTTTAAAATTAAATTAATCAAAGGCTCTTAAAATTCTTTTCCTAATTTTCTAACTCGGGAATTTCTTCAAGGAAAATAATGTCAAGAAGAAAGAAGGAGAATGATAAGAATATGCCTTTAGATTCTAGGGCCAGATCCAATTCCAGAACAATTATGCTTAGTCAAATGATGATATTTGCTTTGGAATTCTCATTGATTAAAGTAGTCACTATAGAAAAACAAATTAATTTCAAATGTCTCTACAGAAAAAGATAAAATCACTTTCAACTTTGACATCGTAAATCAAAGGAGTGCCAGCAAGAATATGCTTTTGGTGCTTTTTGTGACTAAAGTTGCATGAAGACATAAGTAAAAATCACTATATCAAATTATTGAGAATATTGTATTATAACAATTATTGTAGCACAAGTTGTTATAGCAGTCAAAAATTTCTATAAATAGGTTAGGCCTTTCAAATGTAATTCAAGTTTTTCATAAGATACTTTTTCCTCTTCTCCAAAGCTCTTAGAAAGTAAGCTTCTCTTGTTCAAATTCCCTTATTTGTAAGTTTTCCAAATTTAATACAAATTTTGTATTTTTTATTGCATATTTGTAGTTTGACTATGTTCCTTACTTTATTTTATATTTGTTTATTTTTGTTTTGTATTCATCATGGCCTTTAGGTCTAGGATTAGAGCCTAGAGAGGAGAAAGGATGGAAGTACGAATTAAAAATTATTCTTGCCTTCATAAAACTCATGTTAACATTTGAATAGGAACTAAAATTCTAAAAAACTAATAGCATGTAGTGACGTATGAGCTCATAAAGAGGCATAAGTTGAGTTAGGATAGCTTCTGTCACCCATGTTCTCATGTTAAGCATAAGTCTAGATTGAGTAATCTAGGTACAAAAGTTTATGCTGAAATATTAACATTTAATTTATATGGCAACTATTATTTACTATTCATACTAATATCTTTATGAAACCTAAAAGCTTTGATATTAGTTAGGAGAAATTTATTTGTTTATATGTTTTGATTGTTATCATCATGTTTTTCAATTTCTGCATCCATTTCTTTAAATTCTTCACAAATAAACTTCAAAGAAGATCAAATTCTATTTTCAAAGAAAAAAATCATTTTTGAAGATATCAATCAGTGAATTGATGATTGGGAAATATCCAAAATCTTAGGCAAAGAGCTTTACAAATCAATCTCTTCTTTCTTAAACGTATTTGATTATGTAATCAGAATTGTTGAACAAATAATAAGTATAGAGCCTAAAAAAAAAGAACAATTTAGTCTTTTTTCATCTAAATCTATCAAAAAACACAAATCAAAATATAATTTTATGCATATAAGATGTGTACAAATTGTTGCAAATCCTATGCATAAATTAAGATTAAATAATGCAATACTTTTAGGCTTTAGAAATGAATGGTTCAACAAGTTTCATGAATTCATTTTAGGAACCATAAAAACTAGTCTCTTTGCAAGATCAATTTATTTCAACTACTTTCCTGATGTTCCAATATGTCTTAGGGAATAATATCTTGAAGATTTATTCCTTCTCAATGTTAAACTTCATGGCTATGATATGAAGTCTGGAACTATTCTTGTAGTAATCATTTATAGGATACAATATAAACTTTAGAATTATACCTTTTCTAGGGTACTCAAACCACCAAATAGGAAAGGTGAAACCACCTATTTCCTTACAAACATGACAATAGTAAACTTTTCAATCTCCACTATAGTTCTTTGGGAACCCATTGAATATCTAGAGAGTTAAGCACTCAAAAATGTTGCTACTTCGCAAGAAATTTAATACAACACCAATTTCTAGGATTATCCAATATTCTTCCAATGCTTTGAGATATCCTTTAGTAGGAATAGGCTTAGATAAAAAATACCCAAAATTACTGAACTAGAATCCTCTAAGGATGATTCTTCCAAACTCAGTAGCTCAATTAGATACAAGATAACTAAGCCACTGATAACACAAGATTTGACATAGTTAATTGGCCTCATACTTAGCATTGTAAGAGTTAAATTTTTATGTTTGCAGCTGAGTTTAGATGCATTTTGTGTTTGGTGTCAATTGGCTCATTAGGACAAAATTCTGTATTTTCAAGCAAATTGAGTAGTTTCTGTGTTTTGGCAATATCTCGAGCTATACATATCCAATTGACTTGATTCTTGTCTTGTAGAAAAGATA
>JANHAO010026580.1:0-11052 GCA_026873985.1 Saraca asoca | reverse complement strand
GAAAAAAATATATTTAATATTATTTACAACTTTGTCATTAATGAAAATAGATATTTTTTTTATTTTTGAAAAAAATCTGAAAACAGTTATATACAAAAACAAGAAAAAATACTATTTTATTATTTTCTAAAAATTATTTTTTAGTTACAGTTTTAGAAAACAGTTTTTAAAAAATAATTTTTAAAAACAGATTGTCAAACAGATTTTTTTATTTTTGTAAAACAGAAAAATAAAAAAACTGTTTTTAAAAACAAAAAAACCTGTTTCCCAAAGGCCCTTCTTCCACTCTACAGTTTTGTGCTATAAATGAATAAGCGACTGTTTGCATGCTTTTCTGGCTCTTCACTTCTCAACTACTACATTTTACCATCTTTAGCACTGGCTTTCAATGCAAAATTTGTATTGTCACTATGGGCGGCAAATGCTAATAGTGGGATTCCAAAAGCAATTTTATATTAAGCAACAACTCACTGAGAATGGCAGACTTAGCAGCTATAGCTTACATTGGAAACAGACAAAGCCTCAGCCAGAGATCTCTTGATATGCTTTCATTCTATTATGAGAAACAGAATCAGAGTTACATTCATTCACACACTCATTGAAGCCACCATTTAAAAACTTCATTCACATTGAGTTTTCACTATGAAACTTGTGATAGAGAGAGGTACTTTTATTCCCTTTTTTATGCAGAAACTGGTTTTATTATGGATGACAATTTCTTCTTTGTTATTGTTTGTGTTTTTCTTTTTCCTTCTTGAATTTCTCAGACTTGCTCTTTCACTTAATTCCACTAACCAGTGAAGGACTGAGTAAAATTGATATTCAAGTAACTGATATCTCTGGATGAATTTTACTTTGTTTGAATCCTCATATGACCATTGTTGCATTTCAAAGCTTAGATTGTGCTCAGTGGCACCAAATGTTCTCTGTCTGCTTTGTTCATGTCTTGTTAAAGTGCACAATTTTAAGCCTTTTGAACCTATTGCATATCTTCATTTGATTTGATAAATTACATCAAATCTCTCAAAATTTTTAAAAGCCACTAAGATTTCTGTTATGTAACTTTGTTAGCTTTGATATTTTGCTGGCTCCTGCTGTTTGTTGTATCTGGAAGCTAAAATTAAGGAAAAGGAGGCAGAAAAGGGCCAGTTTATATTGATGATATGAACCAAATGATATTTTTAGGATCAAATGCTGGAGATGCATCAGTCATTATCAGTTTTCCATTTGAAGCTACTGTGATTACCTGACAGACCTTCCTGTTTAATTTGATTTAATTTCCTACTGTATTATCATAGTTATCCCTTCCATTTTTAATCAGGCAGAAGATACATTGAATGTGGTGAGCAAAAAATGGGATTTTCCAAGATTTCGTGCAGAGATGTTCTACTCTACTTATTCATAGTAGTTTGCCTTGCTCTTCAAAGCATTGCTAATGAAGTTGGTCCAGAAATTCCAGAGAATACGGCAACTCTAGTTGTAGATGCTTCTGATGCCTCAGGAAGGCCAATGCCTGAAACTCTTCTTGGAATATTCTTTGAGGTAACTAATGAACCAACAGCTAGAATTTGAATTTCTTTGTCTTTGTTCTATACCTGATGTTGATTACTTAGTGTAAACCTTATTCAACTCATAATTATGCTCCTTCCATTCCTTGTTTCAGTTTTTAAGAGTCTTTGTTTGGTATATGCGCTAATACCTTGGTGTTTTTAATCTTGTATAATGCATTAACAATTTTCAATGATAATGACAGCAGGCCTTAATCTCTAAGGCTTACATAGACTAATGTCTTGTTTGGATGGGGGAGAATGAAGGGAAAGAAAAGAGAAGGGGGGTTTATCTTTCAAACTAAAAATGAAAAGATAGCCTTCCATTTTCTTTGCTCCCAAACAAACCATAAACGAACTACAATGCTTTTCTTTTTTCAGGTGGCTAAGTGCTTGAATTTGTAACCCTGCAGTGAAATAATCTCTTGCACTTCAATTTTCAGGAATGACCAATCTCTATGTCTACAATTTCTTTTGCAGGAGATCAATCATGCAGGCACTGGGGGACTGTGGGCAGAGCTTGTGAGTAACAGAGGTAATATGTCCAAAATAGTCAATAGGCAATTAGAAGATTAATCAGTTCATTGCAAACGGAATATAAAAATGCAAATAGCTAAAAAGTTATCATCTTTTTTTTCCGTTTGGCAGTCAGTTTCTAATTATGGTAGTCAATAGGCAATTACAAGATTAAGGGTTTGTAGTTTTTCTTTACATCAGAACATTTTGATATCTCTTTCACTATTTATGCAAAAAATTTGAATCTTTCAAAGGATTTTTGGATTGAGTTATTGTACTTCTTGTTGCTCTAGTTCTTTTCTTCTTTCTTTTCACATATCAGATGTTGACTGGTGGAGTGTATGTGTCTTTTCATCACCTTATTAAAACATAATTCATTTATTTAGATATGTTAAATGATCCTTACTTCATCAATTTTCAGATTTGGAAGACCATTTTCAACGAAGATAATTTATGGCTTACCTTCTTGTACATTACAAAGATTTAAGTACATTATGAATTCTATGTTTCAGGTTTTGAAGCGGGAGGCCCCAACACTCCCTCAAACTTTTATCCTTGGTCTATTATTGGAGATGAATCTTCTATTCATGTAGCAACTGATCGTAGCTCTTGCTTCGATCATAATAAGGTTGCACTACAAATGGAAGTGTTGTGTGACAGTGAAGGTGACAACATCTGCCCAGCCGGTGGCTTTGGTATCTATAACCCTGGATTTTGGGGAATGGTGAGACTAATTGATACCAAACGCAATATTCCTTTTTTTTTTTTTTAACAGATTCATTACATCATTTTTGTTTAAATCCTACATGCATAATGAAATTAAGTTTTGATGTTAAGTGACAAAAAACTTTTAGCTCCTTGCCTAGTTACTTTCTTCTTCTCTGAAAATTTTTCTTTATGGCTGGGATTGAAGTCAATTTGCCACTTGTATTCTTTCAGAATATTGAACAAGGAAAGGCATAAAAAGTGATCTTTTATGTTCGTTCCACAGCATCGATTGATCTAATGGTTTCATTCACCGGATCAAATGGCGAAGGAGAATTGGCTTCCACTTACATCATGTCAGCTCCATCATACCTTGCAGTAATTATATGCACACAAAGTTATAATTCTGTACCTATGAGTAATACAATCAGTTGATCTTGCAGAGCATTAGCTTCTGATGTTTCGAACTGGACAAAGGTGGAGACTCAGTTGGAAGCCAAAGCAACCAATCATAATGCAAGCCTTCAATTGACAACAACCAAAAAAGGGGTGATATGGTTGGACCAAGTATCTGCTATGCCCCTGGACACATACAAGGTCTTTCTTCCTTCCCAATTTTTTTATACACCCAAATGAAATTTATTTCCTTCATTTTTTGGTTTTTAAAAGTTTTAGTTTTAGTTTTAGTTGATGAATTTAATTATTACTCTATCAGAGGTTGATATTATGATTATTGTCATCAATAGTACATCCATTTTTATTTTATCTTGTTATCACATCTTCAACCTTGTCTTGGCATAGGGACATGGTTTTCGAAGTGAACTTGTTGAAATGCTGGAAGATTTGAAACCGAGATTTATCCGATTTCCAGGTATGTATAAACTGGTTTATATTAAGATTTCAAACATGTTTAGTAATAGCATATCTTGAGTGTATCTTATGCATTATGTGCTACATTCCATAATTTGCATTTCCAAAATGTGCGCACCTTTGATTAATTGAGCTAGCCAAGAAACTTTGTGATCAGTGTAGAGTCGGTCTTTGTTTCTTGTAGGAAACTATAAGTAGCATTCTGCAATATACAAAACATATTTGCTTATGCTTCTATTTCACCCTTTGTTCTATGCTTTGGGGATTGGCTTCGGATTTGTGAGTTTCTTTTTCTAGTTTGTATAAGTTGCATAATTACACATTCATCTGATTTTTGTTTCTTGACAATACATCAGGTGGCTGTTTTGTTGAAGGAGGACAGTTAAAAAATGCATTCCGGTGGAAAGAAACTGTTGGATCTTGGGAGGAGAGACCTGGACACTTTAATGATGTCTGGAACTACTGGACTGATGATGGACTTGGCTATTTTGAGCTTCATCAAGTAAGTGCTCCTTTCCCAATCTTCTGTTTGTGGAAGTCATTGATGAGAGTTATTAACTTATGATTTTCAAGCAGCTAGCAGAGGACCTTGATGCATTGCCAATATGAGTGTTCAACAATGGTATTTTGATTTTCTTGCTCTCTTAACTATGTCCGCTTAACAAGGACCACAGTTGAATTTTCATCAAGAAATGCTAGTGGCACAACTAGTATTACGCACAATTGGTTCACACCCAAACAACATAGTCCCACGTATGGGCTGGTTGTGAATGAGTTTTAAGTTGATTGTGCAACGAACTTTTCTCATTTCTTTATTTTCTGATTATATCTTTTATTTTAGGTTTTAGCTTGAGTGATCAAGTTGATACATCTAACCTCTCAACTTTTGTGCAAGTATATTTCCTCACTCTTTGTTTACATTTTTCTTTTAAAAGTGAAAAAAAAATTTGAATAGGGAATTTCAACAGTGATCTTTCTTTTTTGAATTTTTTATGCCAGGAGACCCTTGATGGCATTGAATTTGCCAGAGGGGATCCAACTTCAAAATGGGGCTCCATAAGAGCTGATATGGGCCACGAGAAGCTTTTTGATCTAAGATATGTTGCTGTTGGGAATGAAAATTGTGAGAAGAACTATAAGAACTATACAGGCATGCACACTTTTCTTATTTATCCTTCTTGGTTCTTTCCTTCCTCTTATGTTCTCAACAATGCAGGAATTAGTACAGATCCTTAAAGATTATTCTAGTGTCACTTCCTTTCTCTTTACACCTTGATTTGACCAGGAAACTACCTCGAGTTCTACACTGCAATAAGAAGTGCCTATCCAGATATTCAAATTATCTCAAACTGTAATGCTTCTGTTAAACCATTAGATCACCCTGCTGATCTGTATGATTATCATGTAATATCCTAGAACAATTATTTACACTAAATTATAAATGAAATTTCTTTTTTTATTTTTTAAATATATTTATATATATTTTGGTTGTTTTTCTCATGCTTTGGTTTGCTCAATAGCTGTATCGACCAGCAGCTGATATGTTTTCTAAGGCTCATGTATTTGATCATGCATCACGTGACGGTCCAAAGGTTTTGTGATTCCTATTGATGGTCTTCTGTTTAATCATATATTGGTAATATGCATTTGATAGATGAATTCTTAAGGCCTTTTAAACACTCTACAGGCTTTTGTCAGTGAGTATGCTGTGATTGGAAAAGATGCTGGGAATGGAAGCCTGTAGCTGCTCTGGCTGAAGCTGCATTCCTCATGGGACTTGAAAAAAACAGGTTTTCTGCATCTTCTTATTAAATATTCATACTTCTGTCATCACTCCTAGAGTAATGCTACTTACATTTCAATTTACAAGCTATATCTGCATACATGCTATAATTTAGTCAAACTGACTTGGTTGGTCTAAAACAGACAGAGTCAGGTTACTTGGACTTTGTCATGTATACAAATATGAGATGAGTTGTAAATTGATGGAAGTGTAACTAGCATTTTCATTACTTCTCATCTTGAAATTTATCATTCTTCGCCAAACTTCAAATGAAGGATTGTGGTCAAATAATATCATAACTCGGTCAAAATTGAATAAAACTTCTGGAAATAATACAAATTCAAGCAAAACTTGTAGTGAAATTTCATCCGCTTGTCTAGTTCACTACTTGATGCTCATCTCTTTCATTTTTACCTTTTTTGTTGCAGTGATGTTGTCAAATTGGTTTGCTATGCACCACTTTTTGTAAATGCAAATAACGGGAGGTACTTTCTTATCCTTTTCCCAACCCTTGATTTCTTCTATCTATATCCCTTTTACCAACAGAAAAAGCACTCTTTTTTTAATGGAAGTTAACAGGTTGCCAAGAGTAAATAGATGGCCATACTGAGATTGTGTTGATTCTGTTCTTTCCTTAGGTGGAACCCTGATGCAATTGTTTTCAACTCCTATCAATCTTATGGAACTCTCAGCTATTGGGTGCAGCAGTTTTTCATAGAGTCAAGTGGAGCAACTTTTCATAATACAATCCTTCAAACAACTGAGTCAGATTCGCTTGTTGCATCTGCAATTTCTTGGCAAAATTTTACAGATAAGAAAAGTTACTTAAGAATAAAGGTAACCAAGACATGTTTGAGTCACTTTATATACACTTTTCTAAATTGAGAATTTAGTTCTATTTTTCCATTTCTTTGAAGTGTCAAAAGAGAGAAGCGGAATCCTTACCTCTAATATTGACATATCAGAAGCTCTATCAGTAAATGATCTGACAATTATTGATTATATGTCAATTTTAATATTATTGTATTGCATGAGTTGAATTTCCTAAATATAGTTGCTTTGAGGTCTCATATTAATAAATAATTAATTCTTTGTCATAGTTTTTGCTTTCATCAGCAGTGTCATCACCTTGCTGTAATTCATTTGTGTAGATAGTAAACTATGGAAGCAGTACAGTGAACCTCAATATTTCTGTTGATGGATTGGACCCAAATTCTGTGCAATTGCGTGGGTCAACAAAGACTTTTCTCACATCTGCTGATGCAATGGACGAGAACTCCTTCTCACAACCAATGAAGGTATCTATGATTTTTTTATTTTTGTTTTTTCAAACTTCTTTTTATAAAATTTGGCTAATATGTCCCTCTTCATTCTTTGATTTTTTTTTTAATCATTAGATTTAACAACAGTATTATTTTTAGACTCATATTCTTATATTTGATTCATATTTTCTCACATCAACTATAATTAATAATAACTAATTTAGAATAAACGTGAATTAAATAAAAAGAATTAGGCCTGAACGTAATTTTTTTTAAACTATCAAAACTAAGGAATTTATGACTTTATGGCATGTGAAGTCAAACTCTCCTAATGTTGCTTTTATTTTATATATGTAGGTGGTGCCAATACAAAGTCCCCTTGAGAATGGTGGCTATGACATGAATTTTCTACTCCCTCCACATTTATTCACATCGTTCGATTTTTTAAAAATTATTAACTACTACCATTGATATGGGTACATATGAGAGATTTAATAACCTATGGCGTTAATTATATGAAATAATCTTACATTCGCTGGCAATGTTTCAAAACTTAGCCTAAACAAAACAGGATCATTGAAGCTAATGGCTATTGACTACGTAATTTGATATTATTGTTTAAATTGTTGTAATTTGTTTATTTGTCCTCATAATTTCAAGTTAGAGTGATAAGTGTTTGTTATGATAATGTGATATATTTATTTGAGTTGGAATCAATTGCATAGATGTCAATAAAAAAAAAATATGTATACACAAATACAAAATTTTTTATAAAATAAATTTATCAAAAAAAATCCGTTTGATTTAACATATACAATTACAACATATAATTTAAAATTATCTACTATCACGTTAATCAATTTTAAAATTGACATAAAATATTTTTAAAATATATGTAAATTAGTTTCAATATTTAATTGGTTTCTTATTATAAAATTTTATATGTAAAATGAATATAATAGATGGTGGGATGAAAGAAAAAAATAATTAGTGTAAGTGTTACAATTTAATTACATCAATGTGAATTGATTAATTACTACCCTGTTCTGAATGATACTTAGCAAACTAGAAAGAATGAAAAATTGACATTGATGGAGCTGAACAGACTAACAACAACACTCTAAGAACAAGAATTACCTTGAATATCTAAATCAAACCAATACCTAGCTCCTACCACTATTTCTACTTTAAATCCAGGCATCTAATTTCTATCTAATTCTTAGAAATGGAAGACCTTGTGGAGGAATTTTTTTTAAATTCCTGCCCTATTGAGATCCATAATCACTTTAAAAATTGAAAAAATGACAATGAATATGGAGGGAGTACAAGAGTCATATCTGGGCTGGCATTTGCAAGAGGAGTTTCAATGGGCACCACCTTTCTGGGTTCTTCAAGGGCATTCTCATCTTTTGCATTAGCAGATGTTAGCACAGTCTTTGTTGCTGTTGACATATTGCTGTTCTTCCATTCCTTCAAGGATACTTTGAGGTTCACTGTGTTGTCTCCAAAGTTCACAACCTGCAAAACTCATTTGCTCCATGGTGATTACAATGCTTGTGAAACCATTGATAACAAAATTTAAAATCTATAAACTGCTGATCCAAAACCCAAAAAATAATCAAGTTTATAGGTCAACTCATAAATAAGACAGATTTTCACGTTCTCAATATTTGTTTTTATCAATTTATGAGAAAAAATGACCTACTTTTGACTAGTCTCCCACCAATAACGATTAGGTACTGATTCTTTTTTTATTAACTTACTTCTCATTAAAAATTTATTAGACTGATTCTTTTTGATTAACTTACTTCGCATTGAAAAATTATTATAAAGATTTGCTTTATCAACACTATGACAAACTTTTTTATCATAATCTATTTTTTGATTATGAGTTAAAATCTGATGAAATATTAAAATTTCTATAAATAAACTAAATCTTGCGTACATAAATAAATATCTTTAAATTAACTCAGACAAGGAAGATACATGTTACAAATAATATATAAATGTATGAAATAGTATTGGTAGTTTTCCAATTACTAGAACATGTTGATTATAACCACAATCTAAAATTAAGTGTATAAGAAGAATCAATAATATATATATATATATATATATATAAGAGAAAGGAAAAATGAATCTGAATTATTACCCTTAATTGTAAGCGGTATTTGAAATCTATGTCACTTATGTAAGAAATCGCAGATGCAGCAAGATGCTCAGTAGTTGTGAGTTTTGTACTGAGCAGTGTTGAATTACTTGATTCTCTGAACATATGCTGCACCCAGTAGCTTGGAGTTCCATACACCCGAGATGAGTCAAACACAATTGCATCTGGGTTCCACCTAATGCCAGAAATAACACACAATCTAAGTATTGTCCATCATTTAGCAACAATATCACACCTAATTTATCTATCAGCTTAGTATTTGAACTGGAAATTAATGGACATCTGTTAATTTCATCCTTCTAGTCTCTGGATATCAGGAGTGAAGATTACAACCTGCTGCATATAAACAGAAAAATGGAAAAAAAAATGAAATTTGATAGTAAAAGGAAAAGAAATATACATCCTGTTGTCCACATGGGTTAAAAGTGGTGCATATGAAGCCATTAAAACATGATCACTGCATCAGAAGAGAAAAAATGATAAGGAAAAAGATTATAATAGCTATATATCTGATCTTCTCATTGATACCTACGATCTTAAATGAATGGGATTTAGCTTGTCTTTTAGATGAGTTCATATATTCTAAATCTCATAATTCGGAAGTAAAAAGTTGTAAGTGTTACTTATCACAACACTAAAACTTTTGAAGAGAGCAAATCCCAATAGCATAAAAAATTTACTAAAAATTAAGATTTTTTGTTGTACTTTCTTGAAGTTTGGGGTCATGAACCCTTGTTGATGCAAGAGGCTCCACCCCACTAGGATCAAAATAATATTTTGGGTTCATAAGAAGTAAAAAGAGAAATTATGAAAAGTTGAAAAGAAGAGCTGATGAAAGTGAACCTGTTCTTTTCAAGTCCCATGATGAATCCAGCTTCAGCCAAGGCCGCCACAAGGTTTCCAAACCCAACAACTTGGTCGTTTCTTAAAGCGTACTCACTGACAAATACCTGTACTTACGTAGATTATTCATCTATCAAATGCATATATAAAATGGGGAGAGCAATGTTCATATGGATAATGGAGACCACTAAAAACCTTTGGTAAAGTTCGTGGTTCTGTATCAAATACTTGATTTGCTTCTACAAACATCTGCCCAGCGTCATATGGATAAGTCTGATAGCAATCAAAGTAATAAGTATTAGAAATGAAATAAAACCCCCTACAGAACTTTCAAATTTTCAGAATTTGGATTTTCCCACTTTCTTTCAAAAAATTGAAGGCATAAATTTAGAAAAGAATCAGAAGATATAGAAACAAGTCCTTTTCTAATTGAAATTGTGGGATTTAGTAAAATTACATGTCTTAATATTAAAAATTCTGTCTAAACTATTTTAAATTTATACTCTTAATTTCTTTTGAAGAAATTTGTATCCCAAAAACGTAGAAACAGGAAACAATGAAGTCCACCTCTTCAAAAAAAAAAAAAAAAAGAGTTATTGGGAGGGATTTTAATATTTAAAAATCAGAAAAGATGATTCCTTGAATCCAAAGTTAGTGATTGGACGAAAAAAAATTAAAACACATTGTGAACTGAAATGTAGTAAAAAGAAATGATTTAGAATATTACATGATATTCATGAAAATCAGCTGGGACCAAATCTGCTGGTTGATCTTGCTTTCCTTCACAATTTGAGATAATCTTGATGTCCGGATAGGCTTTTCTTATTGCATCATAGAATACAAGGTAGTTTGCTGATAAAAAATCATTTAAATGATAATATTTTATGGTCCATTCTGTATTATTGGAAAAGGAAATAACAAAAAATTCATAAGAAAACACAGGGCGCATGCATGCCTTTATAATTCTTTTTAAAGCAATCTTCATTTCCAATGGTAACAAATTTGAGGTCAAAAGGCTGTGGATGTCCCATTTGAGCCCTAAGAGAACCCCATGTTGAAGTGGTAGCACCTCTGGCAAATTCAATACCATCAAGGGCTTCCTTCAATCAACAATTACATTCCAAAAGATCATATTTATTGATAAAATGGAAATTAAATTAAATTAGGAAGAATTTTTGGGAAAATATATACTTGCACAAAAGGTTGGATGTAGGCAGCTTCAAATTCTTCACGATGACTGATACCTGGAATGAGATATTCAATTAAAAAAAAAAAATAAGGACAAATAAACCTGTGAAATTTACTTAAAAGAAAACCTAGTTTAAATAGCAATTAACACAAAAATACCATTATTAA
>JANHAO010026579.1:0-11053 GCA_026873985.1 Saraca asoca | reverse complement strand
GAAAGAATCCTAAATTAAACTCAAAGAACTCTCAAGAAGATCAAGAAACTTGAGCTCTAA
This sequence comes from Saraca asoca, assembly GCA_026873985.1. Lineage (NCBI taxonomy): Eukaryota > Viridiplantae > Streptophyta > Magnoliopsida > Fabales > Fabaceae > Saraca > Saraca asoca. The sequence goes on along the minus strand of JANHAO010026579.1, from coordinate 10,993 downwards.
GTAATCCTAATTAAGGGAAACTAATAAATGAATAGGTATGCCTTTAGGTCGACTATTTATAACAATTTTCGAGCTTGGAATATGATTGTGCTTTAGGATAAGGGCTGGCCATGTTTCAGGTTGAATGGCTTCTAGAAGAATTTCTGATCTTGCATCAAACACGGTCGTGCTTTAGGACACGACCAGGCCATGTTCGGTGTTGGCTTCATGATTCTCTTCAGCTTTAATGCATAATTGCCTTGGACTTTTCACATCTTCTTCCTTAGCTTCTTCTTGATCCAAGTGTGCTCCAAAGTTCAGCTTTCATTCTTCTTTTAAAATCTCTTTTGCTAATCTGAAAAGACAAATGCAAACTACAGTAGTACCAAGAATAAACTAACTAAACTAAGATAAAAAATATAGCAAAAATTACAAATTAATAACCAATCAAGAGGTGATAATTAACATATTTATAAACATTTTACTCATTTATCAAAAGCCTACCTCGCGATAAGAAAAACATCTTTAAGGGTGAGACAGCATAAAGCCTACCTCACGATAAGAAAAACATCCAAGAGTGAGACGACATAAAGCCTACGTTGCGATAAGAAAAACATCTGAAGGTGAGATGATGCAAAGCCTACCTCACGATAAGAAAAACATCCAAGGGTGAGATGGCACAAAGCCTACCTCACGATAAGAAAAACATCCAAGGGTAAGGCGACGCAAAGCCTACCTCACGATAAGAAAAACATCCGAGGGTGAGATGGTGCAAAGCCTACCTTGCGATAAGAAAAACACATATGAGGGTGAGACAGCACAAAGCCTACCTCACGATAAGAAAAACATCTGAGGGTGAGACGACACAAAGCCTACCTCATGATAAGAAAAACATTTAAGGGTGAAACAGCGTAAAGCCTACCTTGTGATAAGAAAAACATCTCTAAGGGTGAAACTGCACAAAGCCTACCACGCGATAAGAAAAACATTCGAGAGTGAGACGACGCAAAGCCTACCTCGCGATAAGAAAAACATCAGAAGGTGAGATGACACAAAGCCTACCTCATGATAAGAAAAACATCTGAGGGTGAGATGGCACAAAGCCTAACTCACAATAAGAAAAACATCTGAGGGTGAGGCGACTCAAAGCCTACCTCACGATAAGAAAAACATCTGAGGGTGAGATGGCACAAAGCCTACCTCACAATAAGAAAAACACATTTGAGGGTGAGATGGCGTAAAGCCTACCTTGTGATAAGAAGAACACATCCAAGGGTGAGATGGCACAAAGCCTACCTCATGATAAGAAAAACATTCAAGGGTGAGACAGTGCAATGCCTACCTCGTGATAAGAAAAACACATATGAGCATGAGACAACGCAAAGCCTACCTCGTAATAAGAAAAGCACATCCGAGGGTGAAACGACATAAAGCCTACCTAGTGATAAGAAAAACATTCGAGAGTGAGATGGTGCAAAGCCTATCGACACATGTGAAATAAACAAAATTACTATTAAACAAGTTGGGAGCTCACTATAGAGCAAGGACGCTAAAATAGATCTACTGTAGCTCTCATGCAGTTAGATATCTGTAGTTACCATGCGACCAGAAGATCGCAACTCGCATGTGATCTCTTGTCATATACAGCTTACATGCGTCTTGACTATTGCTTACTATAAAACAGGGCAATCAAATGACAAGATTAGCTATAAACTAAAGATATGATCGATTGGTTGGAAAGACATTTCATTGATATACAGAAATATACATCCAACAATATACAAAGAATTCAATACAACATTCAAGAGCTATGCAGAAAAGCTCATATATTAAAAAGGCCTTATTCAACAAGGTTAAAAATTACATCAAAGGAGGGAAAATATAGAAACAAGAGCCAAAAGAGCCTAAGGCTAAAGGTGAAAACAAAAAGCCAGCTACCACCAGTAGAAAGATTAGCAAGCCAGACTACTCCTGCTTATATCCCTCTCCTGGACTAAACCCTATGCAATTCAAAAATACAATAGTAGTCTTGCTAGCAGGGCCCAAGATCATGGTAAATCCGTGAAGAAATAATTCAAGATCTACACAAGATCTCCCTCGTGGCTAGCATAAAGAGCTATGCATGGTAGCCATGTGCAGAAGGCTATCCATGCCTCAAAGCCATGTGCAGAAGGCCATACACACTTCAACGCTTAATCGAAAGCCAGACCAGCAAAGATATTCAGAGTCTTAGTTGATACTCCCATCTAATCATGAAGAAATAAGAAGAGCTTCTTAGGCTTTATAAACTAATTCAGGTTCAGTAAATGACCTACCAGACAAAAGATTGAGTTTGATCAAATGGTCCTGAGAGAATCAGATTGATACGCCAACGGCTAGAAGGCAAAGTCAGAAAAAGAGGTATGGCCAAAATCAAATGCAGTGAAAGATTGCAAGCCCATAATGATAACTCGACAGAACAAAGGATTTTGACTAAAATAGAAAAAGTTGCAATTGCCAATCCGTGAAGCGAACTGAGAGTTGGGGGCTTATGTTATAGGTGAAAATTGGTCTCACCCAGGTAGACCAAAAGCTCGAAAGAAATTAAGTCCTAAAGATGTTTAGCTTGCTAAGGGCGAGTGCACAAGGTCCCAACTCACAAGTTCAGTAAATTATCCCAGCTCGTCAGGTCCCGACTCGCATAAAGATCTAGCTTGCCTCCTGACCTCAAGCTTGTCCTTACTACTCATAGAATGGCAGTGACCTCCCATTAGGAATCTTGGTTCATGAAGGCCAGGCATCCTTTGAGGCCAAGAGAAGGAGCCCCAGATAGGCCTACATTAGGCCTATGTTTTAGCTGACCAAAGGGATCCACCCTATGAAAAGTAGCTTGTAGCAGCTGGATTGTAGGAGTTCTTCTATCTTTTACATTTATTTCTTGATGTAACAGAACTGTAGCTTGTAATTATTGCATATAACCCTTTTTCTTCTATAAATAGGAAATCATTGTTAGAAGAGGGAGAGACCGAAGAAAAATAAGCAAAAGCCTAGTAAACTTTCTTTCAAGCTAATAAAAAAAAGACTCCACCATGGATGTAGGGTCCAGTGCCACCTGGATTTAGTCAAACCACGTTAAAACACTGCATTCCATTGCTTCTCTTCCTCTCCATCTTCTATTTCTTCCTTTCTTCATATTTTACAGACCAGAAAGTAGCTTAGGGTTCAAAACCATATCCGTTGACTGGAGTTTGGCCTAGAATCAAATTCCACCTTTAACAATGATAAAAAAACAACTTCAAAGATTCCTAGGATGTTTAAATTATGTTTCTAGTTTTATTCCAAATTTTAGTCATATTAGTAAACCACTTTTCAAAAGACTCAAAAAAGATCCTTCTGTATGGAATCAAGAAATGATAGAAACTATTAGAAGATTAAAATCAATAGTCCATAACCTTCCCTGTTTAGCTATACCAAACCCTCAAGCTTTCATGATTGTAGAAATAGATGCCTCAGAAATAGGATATGGAGGGATTCTTAAACAAAAATTAGGAGAGTCAAAATCCTCCTGTGAGCAAGTAGTGAGATATCACTCAAGATGCTGGATTGAATCTTAAAAGAAATATTCTAATATTAAAAAAGAAATATTCTAATATTAAAAAAGAAATTTTATCTATAGTATTATGTGTTACAAAATTTCAAGATGATTTAGCAAATAAGAAATTTTTATTACTAGTAGATTGTAAAGCTATTAAAGATGTTTTGCAAAAAGATGTGAAAAATTTAGTTTCAAAACAAATATTTGCTAGATGGCAAGCCATATTATCCTATTTTGACTTTGATATTGAATTTATTAAAGGTGATCAAAATTCTCTTCCAGATTTCCTCACTAGGGAATTCTTGCAAGGATCAAAATGAGTCAAGAAGGATCTTCATCAACTTAAAAATCTTTTCAAAATCAGTATGATCATGTTCGCTCAAAAACTATAGATTATCAAAATAGAAAAATGCAATTTTTGCAAAACTCATCTATAAATCAAAATCCCTCTTTATCATCATTAAGAGTTATGTCTTCTATGTCTAACTTCTTTATACCAAAATCATTTCCCCAAGAGCTCAAAGAAAATATTCATTTAAAAGCTCAAAAATCTACTCAAGAATTTCAAGATTTTATATTTGATTTCTTATCCTCAATAGCTAAAAAACCACCTCCCAGAATGACTATTTCTTGGGTGATGAGTATTTTTCTAAAAAAGAGCAAGTACCTTGTCCCATATTAATCCAAATTGCCAAAACATTCCTCTTCAACATCCACTTTGTCCATGTGAACTCATTTTTAGTATCCCTTGTGTTAATATAGATGTTGATATTTTCAAAAATATTCATGTCACAAATTAAGATAGAACTATAACCATCACTCCCAAAAGCCTCTTTGATTATGGCCATCTTCGTCAAGTTATTATCTTAAATCCAGATCAAATAAAAAATTTTGGCAGAAAAATAGAATTTTGTATATCAAGCGCTTATTCTAGAAAATTTGCCAATACCCATTATATTCAATTGTATATTCAAAGTATATTACTTGAATGGACTCCTTTAGGTAAAATGATTCTATCTTAACATAAAATAAGGATATCACCCTATTCTCATCGTAAACCTAATTTGCTTGATGAAAATGAAGTTCCATGGCCCTGCTCAAGGCCTACTCAAGATTAAATAATAGCAGCCTGTGCTAGGAAAATAGCATGGAATCTATTTCAAGAATTAACTCATTCATGAGCACGATTACTAGGAGTGGATGCAAATCAAAAGATTGTAACTCATGAAGTTTATTTTCCAAAAATATTGCCATGGGTAATTTTCGGTACTACATAAATAGGCTGGTAAAAGCCCAATGGACAGATTAAACTAACCAAGACCCAACTCATTTGGATTAAGGCCATTGGACCAAGATACCAGGTCACTAAGTATGAGTCAAGGTCACTGGTCAACATGGGTCAGAGTAGTAACCTCAGGTCATGAAAGCAAGGCCTAACTCACAACTCACAGAAAGAGTCCTCAACCATTGGGAAACTCTCTCCAGTCCCCTACTCTAGCAAGGGTCTGTTATAACTATCTATCCTTATCTATTATGTAATTCTAATCAAGTTATGAAACTTATTTGTGATAAACTTCTATTCAAACTATAACCCCTCAACTATTATAAAATGGGATGAGATCACTGTATGTGACATATACAATCATAAGATACAATACACTCAGCAAAGAGTAATAAAAGCCATGGATGTAAGTCAACAATTGACTTTAGCTAAACCATGTTAAAAACTTCTGATGTCTCCCTGTTCTTCCTCTCTCTCTCTCTTGTACTCCCTTTTTACATTCATTATGCAGCTTAGGGTTTAGAATTTGGATTAACCGAATTTTAGCATTAACATTTTGGTGCTAGAAGGAAGGCCTTAAACTATATCCACCATTATTTTCCAATGGCTAGAGAAAGAACCACCAGAAGTTTAGATGCTGCAGTTGGCTAGCTAGATGTCCATACGAAACATCAAGAGGATCTAATTTTTCATGCAGGCATTTTCATTGTCCCTATCATAGTTGTTACCACCCACATAGAACTAGTAGCCTCACACTAACCTGATATCATTAATGAAATACAAGCATGGCATCAACGTCATGAAGCACTGGAGAAAACAGTAAGAGAGTTGGTTAAGGTGATTAGGGCATTAACTCAAATGCGAGCCCAAGGCTCATGAGAGTAGGTTAGGGGCACTACATAGAAAGAAGCTTTCTAATCCTTACGAGAAGGAGCTCAAGAAGAGGGGCCAACCAAAGAAGAACATTGGCATACTCATTCAACTCACTCTACTAACTCATGGCCAAGGTCAGAGGTCCATCGAGTTCATGAGGAAGATAAAGAAGACTATCAGTAATGTGGAGGTTCACGTCAAGCTAAAGGCTAAAAAAGGATTAATAGGGGACATGCCTTAGATCAAAACTTGTCGAGCCATGAGCAGAGAAAGCACAAGACTTCAGATTGCCATAGAAAGAGGAGGTGACCATTTCCTAGCCATCGATCTGAGACTCAAGATCACATGGTAGAGGAGCTGCTTCAAAGGTTAAAATAATTGGAACAACACCCTCAGACTCAAGACCACTAAGATCCTTATGATGGGAGGATGTTATTTACTAAGGAGATTGAGAAAGAGCCTTTCTCACATAGGTTCAAAGTTCCCACTATCCCACTGTACAATTCGGATAGTGATCCATATGACCACTTGGATGCATTCAATGTATAGATGGATTTTCAGACGACCAATCCTTTGGTCAAGTGTTGTATTTTTCTAGCCACCATAAGTGACTTGCCTTAAACATGGTTCAGGAATCTTAAAGCTCGCAATATGGATAGATAGGAAGAATGCTAGAGAAGATTCATTAATCAATACAAGGCACTAAGGAGGTAACTCACACCACTTTGCCACCTCACGATAATTTTTCAATGAAAGAACAAGTCACTAAAGGACTACATTACCTAATTTAGACATAAGGTTAGTAACATAGAAAATCCCTCAAACGAAAGTATCTTAATAGCGATCTCAATAGGACTATGCAAAGATGGGAAGCTATACTAGAGCAAATATAAATCTTTGGTAAAGGACCTGGGAGAATTTTATGAGTGAGCTACCAAAGAAATCAGGTGGGAGGAAACCTTTGGTCCTAAAAAGTCCAAGGACGAGGCAAATGGCTCTAATCAAACTAAAAAGAGGAACAATGCCAAGAATGGCAAGGAGAGTCAGGAAGACGACCCTAAAGACCAAGTCACAAAGAAGGCCATAAATGAATGATCTCAGTGTAAAGGTCACCATAACAACTACAACGTCTTATCATATACTTTGAAAAGAATCTTTGCAATGGAAATGGATAGGGAGGATTTTAGGAAGCCTAACCCCATAAGAACTCCTGATAAATTCAGAAACAAGAATAAGCATTGTGCTTATCACGATGAAATTGGGCACATCACCTCGAAATGTAAGGCACTTAAGGATGTGATTGAGGACATAATCAAGAGATATCGTTTAAGAGATTATATAGTGTGACCTATGAAATAACAACCTCAGCAGCATCAACAACTTGTAAGGAAACAACGCCAACAAACTCCCAAGAAATAAGATGCATCCTTGATAAGAACTATATTTACCATTCATGGTGGGCCTTTTATTGTAAGCACCTTAAATGGGTTAGATGAACGCTACCTGTTGGAAGTAAAACACATCTTGTTTATCAGACATAGTGAATTTGAGGGCCCACTAAGAAGGCAAGAATGACCTCAAATAGTATCACCTTCATAGATGAAGATGCATGTGTAGTACATTCCCCCTATAATGACACACTAGTTATTCGAGCCAGAATTGATGACACCGAGGTATGAAGGATTATGATCAAATAGGCAGCATGATGAATGTAATGTGCAAGAAATGTTTTGAATAGATAGGTCTAAGCATAAGTCAACTAGAGCCTTCACCAAAGCCCTTTTATGCATTTACTAGAGATGGAACAGTACCGATTGGGTAGGTTAGGCTTCCTATTACTCTTGAAGACTTAGGTTGCCAGGTAACCATCCTAGTAGATATTTTGATCATCAACTGTCCCTCAGCATCTAATGCAATGCTGGGGTGACCTACAATCAGTGATATGAAAATGGTCACATCTACTAGGACACTTACCATTAGGTTCTTGACCCCCATTGGAGTTGGATGTGTGCGAGGTGACTAGCACATAGCCCGATGTTGCTACAAGGATGAAGTCAAACTAAGGATAAAAGGGAAGAAGGTTAATGTGATTTCTGGTGGAGAGCCTCAAGGTTAGAGTGCTGCACATCTCCATCCATATTATCAATAAACTCAAGTTTACCTATCTAACCCTATAATATTATTTTTAAATTTTTGTAACTAATTATTGACTTGTGAATGAATTTTCAAACAGAATACTGGAAGTGAGCACCTGCCCCTCTACTCCGAAAAAGGCATTCAACTTGATGTACTTACAAAGACTTGGCATCGCATGTGACTAACTATTCACAACACATACAACCTACTTTTGGCACTATATGTGACCAACTATTTGGCACCATATATGACCTACTCTTTGGCATCGCATGTGACTAACTATTCAGCACCACATGTGACCTACTTTTTGGCATCGTATGTGACCAACTATTCAGCACCGCATATGACCTACTCTTTGGCATCACATGTGACCAACTATTCTACACCACATGCAACCTACTTTTTGGCACCGTATATGACCTACTATTCGACACTACATACAACCTACTCTTTGACACTGCACATGACTTACTAATTCGATATCATGTGTGACCAATTCATTGCCAGCTGAGGAACATCGGTGCTCAATTCATTGCTAGCTGATGGCTTGTTGCTAGTTGAGGTGCAAAGGCACTCAAATCCTTCTCCAGCTAATGGCTTATAGCCAGTTGAGGCACATCAATACTCAATTCATTGCCAGTTGATGGCTCATTGCCAATTGAGGCATGAACGCACTCAAATCCTTTACTAGTTGATGGCTCATTGTCAGTTGAGGCACATTAGTGCTCAATTCATTGCCAACTGATGGCTTATTGCCTATTGAGCCATATCGATGCTCAATTCATTGCCAACTGATGGTTCATTGCCAGTTGAGGTGAGAAGGCACTCAAATCCTTCTCCAGTTGATGGCTTATCGCTAGTTGAGGCATATTGATGCTTAATTTATTGCCAATTGATAGCTCGCTGCTAGTTGAGGGATGTTGGTGCTCAATTAATTGCTAGTTGATGGCTCATTGCCAGTTAAGGCACATGAGTGCTCAATTTATTGCTAGTTGATTGCTCATTGCCAGCTAAGGCACGAAGGTGCTCTAATCCTTCTCCAGCTAATGGCTCATAGCCAACTGAGGCACATTGGTGCTCAATTCATTATCAGGTCATGACTTATTGTTAATTGAGGCACATCAGTGCTCAATTCATTACCAACTAATGGCTCATTACTAGCTAAGGCACATTAGTGCTCAATTCATTGCTCATTGCTAGCAGAGGCACATCGGTGTTCAATTCATTGTCGGCTGAGGCTTATTGATGCTTAATTCATTGCTAGCTGATGACTCGTCACCAGCCAAGGCCTGAAGGCACTAAAATCCTTTGGCAACTAATGGCTTATTACCAGTTAAGGCATAAAGGTGCTCAAATCCTTTGCCAGTTGATGGCTCATTGCTAGCTTAAGCACATTAATGCTCAATTCATTAACCAGTTGTTGGTTTATAGCTAGTTGATAACTACTGGCCATTCGAACTAATAAAAAGTATTAGTGAACTGATTGATCATTCAACTTGATTAATATCTATTGAATTATGATTTGTAGGAGTCTATTCATGATAACATCATAATAATGATAGAAGTCATTAAAGTCCTTAATGAGTAGAATATATGTATAAAGGTTCAAAATACATAAACCTATAACTACTATAGCCTACGGGAGAGACTGGCCCCCAAGATCTATGCCTTAGGTAGGAGGATCCCCATGCAAAGCAAGTTGATCATCGGTAATTTGATCATCAGTAGTCTCCATGACCTATGAGCTGTTCTCTATCAAGTTCTGAGCTAAAGAAGCTCCACATGCTAGCTGCGAACCCCTGTTATGAGAAGCTACTCTCGCATCCTCCTTAAAGCTTTTGATGATCTTGAGAATATTCCCACCAAAAAAGGAAAAATCTATCTTTGGATGCTCTTCCCATAAGGTAAATAAAAAGTTAACGATGGCTTTAGATGCCGCCTCTTTTTCAGCTCTTATAATTAGCATGACAATCTCTGCCTTAACCTGAGTAGCCTTCTCTTCTACCAATATAATTGCATTCTTGGCCTAAGTGACCTCATTCCTGGCTGCTTTATATTTCCTTTTGGAAGTCTTAGCTAGTTGCATTGTCACATCCAGTTTACCATTTACCAATATCAGCTTGTCAACAACTTTATGAAGGCTGGATGTAATAGCCTTGTGATTTGCCACCTCGTGAGACAAAGCTTCCTCAGCTTCTTTCTTGGCAACTTCAACATCTCTAACTTTCCTTTTCAGCTTTAACACCTTGGCAATCATAGTAGCCAAATCACCCTCAAGCTTTTTCTTTTTCTCATCTCAAGCCTAGAGTGTGTTCTTTTCCTTTATTATTGACAACAAGCTCTAAAAATAAAAGGAATGAACAAGTTAGATTACAAAAGGCAATAGAACAAAGATGAAAGGACTTTACTTACTAGCAAGCTATGGCAAGTTGCATAACCCGTTAATCCTTCCCTCAAAAACTCCTTTGACTCCAACATTTTGACCCTACTACAAGGCCTCAGAATTGACTCAACGTCTTCTTGAAGGAAATTGAAGTATTCCTCCATTTTCAAGCCAAGATTGGAAGGTTGCTCCTCAACTTTGACCTCGAGTATCACCTTCGAAGTGACAATGACCTTCTGTCCCCTACCTATTCTTTATTTTTTGGCAAGAGGATTAGATGGGGACATGACCTCCTTGGCCATGTCAACCACCTCAGGATGTGAGGTAGGAATAAGCATTTGAGAAGACACTATGATAGGAGAAGATAAACTTACAGTAGCAAGGACCATGATGGCAACAGGGCCTAATGAAGTGGTAGCAGTAGCAACAAACTGGGTAAAACAGGAGTTCCGTGGCAATCGAAGGTTGAGCTTTAACATATTTTCCTATTCTCTAAAATTTGTTGGACCAACCTCTTTAGTTTCGTGAGCTCTGATGTTTCTAGCAAGCTCGATGTTAAAAGCTGGAGCAAGCTTATGTGAACACAAAAGGTCCTTGTCAAACCTGAGATCATTCTTCAAGTCATCCAAAGTGGTGAACTAGTCCAGCACCTTAATCTCTGTATCCTCCAATGATGGTTTTTGTTAGGTTTGCTTCAGCCAAGAGGGAGAAAATTTCAAAAATTTTCAGAGGAAGAAGAAGCTCATGGCCGAAACATACCTCCTAA
>JANHAO010026578.1:0-11054 GCA_026873985.1 Saraca asoca | reverse complement strand
GTTTACAAGATTGGCCTCTCTCTCTTTTTTCACCCCCTTCTGCTAACAAGGCAATCCTATTTATAGAAGGAGGAGAGCAGACATACATTAAATGCTAACTATAGTTGCGTTACATCAATTAAATGGAAAAAGACACTAAAAGGTCTGTAATCCGGTAATAGGCTGTGAAGCAGGCCTTCTTAGGCCGATAAGTAGGCTTCGTAGCTGCCATTGTGTCGGGCAGAAATGCTTTGTTATCTCAAGCAAGAGCTTCTCGGGGAAGCTGTTCTTTAGGCTTGCTGCAATAAGGAGACGAGCGTGAAAGGAGCGGTCGCTGATTTGTCATCCGAGCCTGTTATCGCAGAGTCGCGCAGTCGCTGAGGTGTGATCTTTTATACCACGATCGAGCGAGGCAGTCGGGACAGGGTTTGGCACCTGATGCGCTCATTGCTGTTTGCCTGAGCTCTAGAAGGCTATTTTATTGAGATGCGAGGACTGGCATTTGGGTCCTCGGGGACTCGGTGACTTGTCCGTGCGAGGACATTTTTTGTGTATAACAGCTCAGAAAAAAGAGATTTTGTTTAGAATGAGTCCGCTTGATGGGAAATTAGAACCTCCCATTACCTTCATACCAACATAGCAGAAACTAAGGGACCTTGCTTGTCTTGACACAAAAAAAGCTGTCTTTCCAACCTTTTTTATTCGAAGCCAATCTCGTTACATGCTTCAAACCATGGTACCACTCATTAAGAGTCCCAAACTAGAAGTGAACATGTCCAACACGTAGGCTCTAAGTAAAAAAAAAAAAAAAGGTCATAGAAGGCCTCCAAATTATAAGGACATTCCACTTTCTAAGGATTGCCTAAAAGCATTTAATGATGACCTGGGCCTTATAAGATAATTGAGATAGCGCAGCACTAGTCGCCATCATCAACTCATGCTCAAACTTTGAAAATAGAGGAACCACCCAAAGTTTGAGCATAACCGCCATATGATGTATGACAAAGCTATCGATGTCATAGTTACTTGCCTTCTTATCTGTATGAGGATTGATGAACTAAATCGCCCCTTCTTACCAACTCCTCACATAAATACAACATTCCATCTGGCTCAGCGTCTCTTAACCATAAAGAGGAGGATTCAAGGTAATATTTCTACAAGTAGTATTAATAAAATCAAAGCCCACACTATCATCACCTAGGTCAGCAGCCAATTTATAACTATCATCATGACTGGATCTTCGAGTTAAAGGAAGCTTGGGTAGGCGAACGACATAAGCATAAAGGTTCCTAGATGTTGACACGCTATCCCAATGACTCAACAAGAACCAAAAGCCTACACATCCTCATTGTCAGAAACAACCATGAGTTTTCACCCATCATTAATAACACTGCTAAGATAAGTTGACCTTTGCCTTAAAGGGCCTGCATGTTCGCCCAAAGTCAGACGGGGAGTGTCTACCACCACACTGAAAGAAGAAAAAGAAGTTCATGAAGACAATTTGAGTATTGGCCTTCTAGATAAAGAAGATAAGCTTGAAAAAGAAAAAGAAGGGCTCTGGGCAAAAATTAAAGCCTTTAGACCCTCTAGATTTTCAAAATCCATTGAGGCCATCATTGGAAACATGAGGAGTGCCAAAGAAGGGATAGGTGTGCCATGGAGAAGACATAACACCAAAAGTACTAAAATTAGAACAAGAGAAAGCTGAGAATGTACTTAAAAAACTGCATAAAAGGAATAGAGGTCAAACAAAGGGAAAAGAGGGGGAGTTAGAAAATAAGGTATACACATTTGATGGGCAATCACAAGCCCAAAAATAGCAAAAACCAAAAAGCACATAAGCATAAAGCATAATTAGGGATCATAAAGGAAATCAGAAGCTTATTGACGCAAAGACTTGAGCACACAAAGTTAGAAGAACCCACCTATAGCCTCACAAAGCAATGGAGAATGAAAGAAAGTAACAAGCAAAAGTGGAAAGCAAGAGGCACAAAGGAAGGAGAGAACTTTCGCAAGATTTGAACATGAAAATAGAAAGAGAGAAGGGGAAGACAAACCTTTATAGCCCTAATAACCAACGTTATAGATCGTCCAAAGACCAAAAAGCAATTTCAACAGTCAAGATAGTCAAGATTGATAGACATGAAAAGTTTGTAATGATGACATTCAAGAAACAATGTATCAAAATTAATGGCCACAGCCATCGGTCATACAAAATCCAAAGTAATCATTAGGCACGTCAGCACACGGACAAACAAAAATGTCATTGCTAAGACTAGCGAGTTTAGTTTGTGGTTCTTTGTTTGAAAGCCCCTAGAATAAGGGGGTAAGTGATAATGCTAAAACTTTATCAGCCCCTTCAACAGACAACGATTACCCTAATAATTTAAGGCGATCATCTTAACTAGACATCTTGTGAGCCTTGAAGGCCCGCCTCCAGGTCTATGCCACACCTTCGATCACTTTTATGCATGACCCACGGGTCACCTAATAAGCCCCCAACATGTGGTATAATATGGTCACGTCCTCCAACTACCATTTCCTTTGAACGTGCACATAGGACAATACCTTCTTGTCACATGAGCAATCCATTTCAGCCGCCAACCATACTATCTTAGCTACTCATCGAATCATTTTGCCCTTAGTCTCATGCCTATATAAAAGCACTAAGTATTCCTCAAAATCCTAAGATATTTTTCATAAGTTCTAGTCTTTACTCTACATGCTAACTTAAATATCAAAACGTCTTTCAACAATCATTCAACTGATGTCACTAGCGTCCTTTCCTTGTTTAAGTCCCGCTATGCATAACCATAAACTAGGAGTTTATCATCTTCCATTAACCATGTCATCAATTTTAATAAAATGTTAATGGAATATCTCAATTAAAAATTATAATAAATTATAAATATTTAAGTAAAAATTTTTAAAGGGAAAATACTTATTTAAAAGATTATAAAACTATGAAGACATTAACTATATACAATATATTTTTACCTTTAAATGAACTTAATTAATTTCTGGTCTTTGAGTCATCTTTCCTTTCTTGTACAAGATTTTATCTTGCAGTTTCTTGGCAGAATGCATTTTGTACTACTTCTATCGATATGATTTGATTCGTATGTAGCAGCGAGAAATACAGATAATGTTTGGCAAATTAACACTGCATTTGTTTGGTGGGAACGATTTTTCACAAAAATAATTTTATTTATTTATATTTATAATCACAAAAAATTAATATCACGAAGGATTTATCATGTAAAATAATATTTATCACAAAAAATTATTTTCCCTCATTATGACGATATTATACATTATTTTATTAATCATTAATAATATAAGTAACATAATTTTTTTTATTTATATACAATTAAATGACATTTTTTAAAAAAAATGTTTTAACAAAACAAATAGAACCTAAAATCAAATTATAAATCCATGATGATATATTTCATTATATTAAAAATCGTATCGGATCAATCGGCTGAATTAATTAAACTTTGAATAATAAATTTTTTTAGTCAATTAAATTAATTGAATTGTAATCTAGTGGCTTTTTTTTTTTTTTTTTTTGTTTCCCATCAAATTTTTGAAACTTCAAAATCTATATAAAATGACATGAGCTGACTAGTACCTTTCTCACCACTAAATTTAGCAGCTCCTTGCTAATTCTATACTCTGGCCTATGGTACTTGATTAATCCAATGTTCTAAATTCTAACATAAGGGTTATGCTTAGCAGCTAATATGACAAACTATATAAATATATCTAATCCAGCCAAAACATTGCTGGAGTTAACTAATTGTTCAAAACTTCTTTTCTATGGATTTGAATAAACCAAAATCATCTGCAGCAACACAACTTGGTCTGCATCTTGCCTTACAGCTAGCCCAGCCAATGATGTTGCAGGCCAGAACTAGCATGAAAAAGTTGACAACATCATAAAATTAACGTAATTTGAAAGATGACGACAATATTAATGATATTTACACAAGATCTCATATATAAAACAAATATATATATGTATATGGCGTACTAAATTGAACTTCTTTAAGATGATAAGGTCCCAAATCTATGGCAGAAGCAAAAATGAGCCTCATATTGTGGTTCTGTTGTCCTCATCTATGTAATTGAAAGCTACTCTGCATGAGAAAACTCCATAAACAAATTGGCTACCACTAACTAGGATGTAGCAGTAGCAAGCTAAGACAAAACATGCAACTGTAGTTCGTACAAGCTAGATTACGATATCCCCTTGATTTATCGTATGCAAACTTCCACAGCTTTGGACCCCAACTTGACTGCAACTTGCCTCTATATCTTATAAATCGTCACTCTCTTATTCATCAACCTCTAAACTCTAACAAGGTTTCTAAGTAATTAATTAGTATTTTAGTAAATCATCACCAGATATTAATGACTAGCGTAGATTTAAAATGGGATTGCATTTTTATTACTAAAATTACTGAAAAAAATGGTTGCACACATTGGTTAGTTATGAAGAAAAGAATATAAAATTTTATGATTAAAGTTACTAGGAATTAGAGATGAATGAGAATGAGACGAATCTATATTGAATGATGTTGGAGATATAACTTTAGAGACACTCCTTTTTATTGGAGTAAACTTCACATAAAAATTTAGGATTCATTCCTATAAAAAGAAGTGAATATAAAATGTCTTTAAAATCGTGTCTTTATTATTTTATATCTGCATTTGTATCAATATGAAAAGGGCGATGAATGACTGATGTCTATTCACAGGAAAGCCAAGTTGATCTTTTTTTCAATTAAATCAGATCCCAATAAGATATACATAGATTCGTGACAGTAACAAGATCATACAGCAGAAAAGCAACAAAATGTATGAGCGTTTGTGATTTTGCGTTCAGAAGCTTCCTGAGGATATATGTAAGAAAATGTCACTATTAGCATTGCAGCTGTACGTACAATGTACGATTTTCCTTCCATATCCATTTCTCTAATGGAAAATGTCTCCCAAGTTAGGCAAATTTCACAATGTAACCACACACGCTTGGACTTTTCTAAAAAATTCTTTCCATTCATAAGGAGGAACAACCTTTTTTTTTTTTTTTTTATGTGAATTTGACACAATTTTTTCATTAAATACAATTTTAATCCTTCTGAGTCTCCCACATAAAATTTAAGAAAAGTTTCTTTGTGGCTTATTCAATATAGTAAAAATAATATACCACTATAATATTTAAGCATGAGCTATTATATTCGTGTTATTTTTAGTCATTTAAAATATTCAATAGAGTTATTTATTTAACTTATTATTGTACCCATTTTGTGTTTTTATGTATCCTTTTATGATCTATTAATATTAATTAATATAATTATATTTTTTTTCACAATATAATTTTACCTTTTATCCCCATTGTCAAATTCTTATCCGTAAACAGTATTGACCACTTGGCTTTTTCCCCGTTGGGATGAAATAGTTGCTTGAGATTAATTCCTACATTGGTTTAATGATGCTCTTGTTTGGTGTAAGGAAAAGGTGCATGGGGCTTTGCTAAAAGGGATGGGCTCACATCACAGTCTGAGAACGTGAAGATATGATTGGATTCTCGGAAAGCCCAATCGAGAAATGAAATGGACCTAAGTCCACTCAGATCGGATCATTTGCCGTTACCAGCCTTCCTAAACGTGCTAGTCTATGGGTGGCTGTTATATCCATCTTGGACATATAGTTGCGTTGAAGAGAAGGCATCCAAATCCGGACACACTGAAAAATAAACTATTTACTCAGAAAAAAGAAAAAAAGGGAAAAAGCAACACATAAACAGTCCAAGTACTCGGCTAGGAAAGAAAGAGATGAGAGGAAAGGAAGGGGGAGAATAATAATTATTATTCTTTTGCTAAGAGATATATTTCATGATCCAAAACCATATAATGTCAGCTAATGATTTCTCCTGAGCCAGCATCATAAAATGCCGATCTAAGAAAGTTTACATAAAACAAAAAATCTAAACCATTATCTGAAAAAAATGAACTAACTTTTTCTGCCAAAGCAGCCATAACTGGCATTAGCATCCTAACATTATTAACATGTCAAAAAAGAATATGACGCTCTTGCTTTTGAAAAGCCATTAACAGGCAAAAGCATCCTAACAAATTATTTGTGTGTCAAGAGAATACGCCTCTCTTGTTGTCGTCCATGTATGTTCCTACTACAGATTTATGCCTTGGCAGCAACAGCAGCAGGAGGAGCGGTTCCACCAGTTGTAGGCCTAAAAACACCAAACATCAAAAGGCAATAGATAAATAAATGTAAGTATCATACAAATTCTAACAAGTATGAACACGAGAAAGAGACATAGTAAAAACTTTCAGAGAAGCAAGGAAGGAGAAAGGGAGCTAAATACTTACAGGCCAACAAATACTTTGAAAGCATCATAGATTCCCCACTGAGCTCCAGTAAGTGTTCCAATCATAACTATACGTAAAGGAAGGCCACGAGTGAAAAGACCCCAGAGCCCCATCCTCTTGACAGCCTGCATTTCATATCCAACAGTGGAATTATTCTCAGACAGCAACATTTACAACATGCATTTGTTCCTAACTACTAACATTAAAGGATATTGGCCACTCACATCACCAACAGTGGCTCCCTTGGCATTGTTGAGAAAAGAAACGAGGTTATCAGCAGGGTGGGACACAATGGCACAAAATACGCCAGCCACATATCCACCTGCAAAACTCACTCCCAACTGTAGACTCTTGCTGCACTGATCTTTAGGTGTTGGGATGGCATATTTGTACAACATCTCCACAATAGTCTCAAAGGATGCAAATTTCATCATTGTATCTGAAAAGAGTCCAATGAAAGGGTAAGTGAGAAATTAAGAGCATCAAATTACATGTATAATCTATTGGCAGAAATCACTCTTAAATATGCTGAGTGCATAGCACAAGAATCTAAACAAAATCAAGAGGACAAAAAATAGTTAGTTGCTTCAGGAAATGTGAATCACAGCATCAAATGGAAAACCGAATTACTGGATAATCCTCTTGCAGCTGAAGGAAGCAGTTCGTGGATAAAAGTATAAAACAAAGTCACACTTCCATTTGTGCTGAGCCCTAAGCAAGTCTAAGGATTAATTCAGTGATATACTACAAATTATAAATAAAATGGAATTGGTCCAACTTACATGGAATCTGACGCCCCCAAAGAGGAACAATTCCTTTGTACAGCCTGCACATTGATAGGTTGATCAAATTGGAGACTATAATTTATAAGGAAAATTAATAGTAAAAGAGAAACACAGGCAATTGGGGTAAAACATCTTACCCACTAGCACCCTCGGCCTTGATAAATTTCGGAAGCCCATCTGACAAACCTCGAGCGAATCCAGGCTGGGTTTGGACACGAACTTTGACAGCCTCCATTGGACAAAGAGCAACATCAGCAATCAACTCTGCTGAAGCTGAACCAGCAAGATATATCAAAGTTTTGTACTTGGCTGCATATTCAGGGCCAGCGATATCTGAGTAATATTTCTTGAAGAATTCGTAGAATCCAAACTTGCATGCACCCTGAGCACTGTAACCGAGCAGAGTCGGCACCCAACCCCTAAAGAAACCTTTCACACCCTGCTCCTTCAGTAAAACTCCAAATCCTGATGCGATGCTCTTGTACTTGGCTGGGTCAATCTGAAAATGAAAATAGTGCTCTAATATCAAAGTTCGCTATAGGAAGATAAAGTCCTAAGAAGCATGGATATGATTAGGGTGCCGGCAGTTTTTTAAAAAATAGGATACTGATATATCTAAGATAGGTAAAGAAATAACATAAATTTCATGTAAAAATATTAATATTTGAGAAATAGAAATATACATTAATATCGTTAGTACGTAAAGAACAAAGTTACATTCTCATATATTTTCCTATATTTTCAGCGAATACACTATCATATGTCAAAAAATTATAATATTCCCATTTGCTGTCCTTTTGATGGTTGCTACACCATTAAGCAACAATCCTCTTAGGCAGCACAGATAACATATGAAAGACAAGCTTTCTCTATGATTTCTAACGAAACAAAATTTAAGAATAAATAAAATTAAATAAGATATGTCTTTCAAAAGGTATCCATGAGTATCCTACGGGTATAATTTTCAAATATTCGTGCTTCCTAGAGAGAAACTAATTCTGTATGAGGAAAGATGTATCATGCGAATGATTTTGGGATCAATAAACAGTTTGACTGAACAATTTTATGCAGAAATCATACATTATATCAGATTAAGAACCTTTCCATCTCCCTAAAAGAAGAGACTATCATCTTCAGTAATCTCACATCTAAATTGAGAGGCTGAAGGGAAAGTCTGGCAAATAACATAGATCCTAGAAGTGGCATAAATAATGTTCTATACCAATCCAATATATCAATGTATTGTAACATATTAAACAAATAAATGACGAAGGACGACGTTGAATTTGATCAACGTACTCGAATTATCCAAAAGATTTGTAATTTGCAATTATGAATCTAATTCGAGCAACATATAACACCTGGGTACGTAATATGCATAGTCAGTGTCGTGCATTAGAAATGCACATCCAGTAGCTCACCAAAATAACTGGCATCAGATATTTGAAGAAATTAAGACAGAACAGAGGAATGAAAAGTGACCTGCATATTGCATTTGACGAGATCAAGAGGAGTGACGGCCATGTGGGTAAGGCCGCAGCTGAAGATCCCACCAGCTGTACACGCCGCGTAGTAGGCAGGCGAAAACATCTGGATCTTCTCCTTCGGCGCTGGAATCACAAAGCTCCTTCCCGTTGAAAGCGACGGTGATGAATTAGATACAATGGACGACGTAGATGTCGGCAAGCCATGATTCGCCTTCGTCAAAGTATCAGATTGGAAGAGCATTTTCGACGAAGAAGAGTAGAGAAACTCAGGAACGAGAGAGTGACGAGATTCGTCGGAGATAGCCATGGCCGAGTTGATTGTGTGCTTGTGTTAAGAAGTCCGAGTGTCCGTGTATCTAATGCTAGTGCAACAATATAGATTGTTCGATAGGAACTCAAAAGAGGCGAGGAAATAGGAGGGTTTGTGGTTGGCAAACGGGAATGTGTTTGGGAGGCGAGAAAAGAGGAGAAAATGAAGGGGCTAGTCGAGAATGGCTGCCGTCTTTTAAAAAAAAATGGACGTTCATACCCTGCGCGCTCTTATAAAGGGCTTACCGTTATTAGGGTGTTTGTGGGGTCTGCATCTCACGCACTCCCAATTTTCAGGTTCATGGACCTCTGAGACTATTCCATCGCGTTTTTGTTTTGGTGTTGACCACTCAATCTCAACTTCTAGAAATAACAGAATCGTAAGACATATGATTTATTTCTAGAAATGCTATGTAATATGAAATGGTTATTTTAATATCATAATTTGTTAATGCACAATTTCTATAGAAATTAAAATAATAAAGTAAAAAAATCAAATTTCATAAATTATAATTATGTTTTAAGTTTTAAAACAAAAATCATGTGTCCCATTTAATCATCAAATTTTTTAATAGCTTGAAGCGGTTATATTTCTGAAAGAAATTAATCAATCATAGTTGATTTGAGTGCTAAAATTTATTCAATTATAATTGTGAAAGATTTGGATAATCTCCAATGTACTCATTATTGATGTACCAGAAAAACAAAATTTGCACAGCAATCTTGCAAGGGATTGTCTTTTTGAAAAATTGAGCCAGAACATATAAAGTAATGTTATATATATCTTTTAAAGAAAATAACACATAAAAATTTATAAAGTAATATTATACACCTTTTTTAAAATAAATAAAATAAGGCATGTTATTTATTAGCATTGATGTATTATCTTATCAAATAAAATGATAGTTTAATCTATATAAAAAACAAAAAATGTGGCATCCAATTTAATATTCACATTTAATGATCAAGTTTGGGTAGTTTAAATTATTTGTGTTAAAATATTTTTCTTGTAAAATTCATATCGAGTCTAAGTATGTTTTATTAGTGATCAAATAATATCTGAATTGGTCATTATTTAATCCGTTTCACAAGAAAGAAATGTTCAAAGTATCACAAAATTGACTGGTATGTAATTAACTTTGAATTCACATAACTTCTTTTGAATAATTCTAATTTCTATCTATTTTTGTCAAATTTTTAAAGGATATTTAAGGTTTTTTTTTTTTACTGTTGGTGTTACATTATTTTAATTATTATCCAAGTCTTAATATATTTACACTGTTTAATTTGGCAAATGTGATTGTTGTAGAAATTTTGAGACCAGTTATGGCAGCAAGAGAAGGAAATATTATTGCAGCACGCCAAGTCCAATGTTGATGTCGGTAGTCAATTCAACGCTTGAGCTTAAGTAAAAGAAATATCTCGTGACATAAATTTCACATACGTAAGCGCTTCTATATGCATAATGTGCAAAAGCCGTCGGCAGTTATGTAAGAATTGAAAGAATCTCGCAATCTAAAGAAAAATTCAACAACACATTAAACATAAGATGCGTAGATGAACCTATAGCATGTAATAATAGTTTAAGGTTTAGAATTACCTGATAAATATGATGAATCCTTACTTTGATCTTGAAAGTATCTGTTTTGTATGGAGATAAACTGCCCTCTTGACTATAATATGATAGACCTGGTCATGGGCCAATTAGGTCAAGCTTGGGCCAAGGCCCATAAGATGTAATAGGCTTTAAGTCTAAGCCTAAGTTCAAGCCCAAATAATTTTAAGCTCATTTATCAATCAGAGCTCAAGCCCATGAATATGGACAAAGCCCAAATTTAAGCTTATGGGTCCTCAACAAACTAATAAAACAGTGAAGGAACAAAAGTTAATTGTATTGAATACTACAACTTGATCTTGTAAAAAGTTCATTCTTCTTCAAAGTTTACATACATCAAATGTAATAATAAATATAATTTCGAGATAAAAGAAAAATTTAAAGATAATATCAAGTGCTACTGTTGTTATTATATTGATCTAATAATTTTTATTTTTAAACTCTGTTAAAGGGGAAGCTAGATAAAAATTATTGGATTCACTGA
>JANHAO010026577.1:0-11052 GCA_026873985.1 Saraca asoca | reverse complement strand
ATGATTGGAAAAGCTTGGTTTTATGCTTAGTTTCTTTGTGATTAAAGGTTGGTTAAGATAGCTCATGAAGCTTGGTTAAGAAATTAAGAGTTGTCCTTGTAGGAATGTGTACTTGCACCATAAACTTATATGAATCTAGATGTGTGATCACAATTGGGAGCATGGTTGCAAGCCTAGAAACTTGAAATTCAAGTAGAATCATGATTAGAATCATGAGAGTTAGATATAAGAGCTTTTATTTAACTTATGAAGTTTTAGTTCAAAATACGAGTCTGCTCATCCAAAGTGGCAAACCTTTGGGAAATCCATGACTAAACATGATACAAATCACGATCAAGATCAAAAACAGTGCTATAAAAGGTTGATTCGAATCCTGCATACTCTATTTTTGTGATCATGATCGTGAAATAAGTGTAAGGAAGGGTAATTCGAATTATAAGCCCTAAAGGTGAAATATATGTTGAAATATTTTTGAAAAACCTATAAACTAATGATGTGATGCCTATAACTTCTTCCATAGTTGTATGGATTGTATGATTGGATTTAAGGAAATGACTAAATGATGGAATGATTGATTAAGCTGAATATTAGAATTGTATTGAATGTGTTATGAATTTAATTGATATTGATACTTGAAATTTATTTCTTAGCTTCAGATAAAGAAATTATACTCTTGATTATTATCTATAAAACTTAAGTAAAGAATAATATGGGTAAGTTTAATAAGCTATAAATTATAATGCTTCTTTACATTTTTTTTCTTAATAGTTTAAGAATTTCCTATGAGACATGGGTGATGAATGACAAAGATGAGATGTGATTGATGTGATAAGCTGGGGAATATGAATAAGATCCTAGATATCTACATTCCATTATGTAGCATGGAAATAAGGTGGAACTTAGAAGGACAAGGTTGGCAATTATGTAAGTTACAACAGAATGGAGTAACAAGGAGAATCTTGACTTTGATTATTTGTTTTACTTACTTATTTGGATTTTTATTCTATAAAATGCTAAAATGATATCATAAAACAATTTGAAAAATGTGAGGATTGATGATGACTGCCTAAGGCCATGAGAAATCATGGTTCTTTATAATGTGTTAATGATAATATTGTGCAATGCTATTTAGAGTTTAGTCTCTATGACCCTATGACTTGTCTATTAATTCTAATATCAGATATGATTACATTTGCTATAAAGCACATTCATTTGTTTGTCATTGGTAATTCATAAGTTAGGTAGAGATTTATCTTATTAAGCCCCAGACTCACTATTCTATGGACCATTTTTTAGATTCTCAATATATTGTTGTTGTTCCACCATCAAATTGTATAGACGGATGTTAATTCCATTAATGTAATTGCTTATATGTTCACCACCACCATAGTGAGTCCCTTAGGAGAGTATGAAGTTAGAATTCATTATGTCATCATGCTGAACTTAGCAGGATGTGAGGTCCTGCATGAAGTGGAAATTATACCATTAGAACCCCCTCCCCCCAATGTCTTATTGATGATAGGCATGGAATGGTTTGATCCTTAGGTATGTACCATTAGACTTCATTTTGCTAATCTTTTGAAAATCTGTATATAATAGGGTCGTAGGGTATCTATGAGGGCTTAGTTAGTTTAACCTATACTTTTGGTTCTATGATAAGTTATAGGTTGATCTAACTTCTTAGTTACCTTTGTCCTTGTGTGGACATATGGGGTAGTGTAGGGGATGACTTATGGCTCTTAGATTATATATATATATATATAAAAAATTGATGTAAAACTACTAACAATGATGTTCCCAAAAGCATATGCCTAAATTGGGTAATGCTTGCATAAATTATAAAATTATGTTTACACCTCAATGTGTCTTCCTTTTCTTAAATTAAATATGATTAGAAAATATTGATACAAGTATGAACAGAAATGATTAATAGAAATAGATTAGAGGCTAGTGATATCAATTAAGGATTGATATTCACACTAGTTATAGCCAGGGATTTGGATCGTGACACTGAAGAAATAAGAATACCTAAAACTAAAGTTTAGAACTCAAAATACACCTGAAAACCTAAAATAGTGCCAAATTACTGAATTAAGCTCAAAAATTGACCAAATCAAGAAACCAATGATAGATATCTAATTTAGCACAAAATCATGACAAAAGAATAAGTATAGAAGGGATATAAAATGTGTATAAATTGTTTTCATCAAATATGGACTGGATTTGCACTTTAAATAAAAAATACATTAGAGAAGAGCTAGCTAGTTGCCATGACAGCTTGCTGGCGGAATATGGCAAGACAAGCTTGCCAAATTAGCTACTGACCATGGAAATAGCGAAAAACTTTGTTGGTTGGACTAGCATGGATGGTCATTTTTTTGGCCATCACACATAGTGGTTCCGGCCACCTTTATTAGTTATTTTGACAACCAATGATTCAATCACATAAACACAATTTATGAAATTAATTGTAATCACAAATAATTTTGAGAAAACTTGCCTAAATTATGTTTATGTAATTATAGAAACTTTCCTTAACTTTGAATCTAATTTGAATAAGATTACGAATTGATTAGAAATAATTTTGAAAACTTCCCCTTATATTATTTACTTGATTCCAAAGTTTTGGAAAGTATGGCGAATTTGACTAATTGATTGATTTTGGAATTAATTAAGATTAATTTCCAAAATAAATTGATTGTGATGTTTGATAATGGAATCAAATTATTCAATATATTTAATTTAAATTATAATCAAATAATTTCATACATGCATGACCATAATTTGAATCAAATAGTTAGCGTTCTATGTTTTCTTGTCTTATATGTATCATATATACTTGAATGCATGGGAGAATGGTTATG
The DNA here is from genome assembly GCA_026873985.1 of Saraca asoca. Classification (NCBI taxonomy): domain Eukaryota; kingdom Viridiplantae; phylum Streptophyta; class Magnoliopsida; order Fabales; family Fabaceae; genus Saraca; species Saraca asoca. The sequence goes on along the minus strand of JANHAO010026577.1, from coordinate 8,188 downwards.
GACCAAAAGTTTTTATGAATATAATATATACTCTATTACTGAGTATTTTTTTATTTAATAGGGCATGTGTGTCCTATCTTTCTCTCAACTTTTGAATGTAAAATTCTTTTATCATCCCACTCCCCTTTAATGTAACTCAGTTTCTTCTATATAATGCAATTAGTTACATAGGACAAAAACTAGGGAACTTTATTTTTCCTTTAGAAGAAGAAGAAGGCACATAAGTGTGATGGTGCATGGCAAGAAGCATATATCATAGAGATTCTTCCCTTTTATGGCTCTAGGGAAATAATTTAAATTGGTCTATAATCATTCCATATAAGTTATGCATGCATGTGATTTATATTGTGATATAAATGGTGATGTTTGTATGACATACACTAGTAAACCTATGAATGCATGTGATTTATATTGTGATATAAATATGATGTATGTATGACATAGACTAGGACATGAGACCTTTAATAGTTAAGCCTTAAACTAATTAAAAGATCCTTCACTAATTTAAGTTGCTTGTTAAAAACATGGTTGAATGACACGCTTCAAAATAATGATAACAAGAGATCAATTTTATGATAACTTGTTGGCCTCCATCAAGGTTACACTATGTCTTTCATGTTATTATTATTAAAGTATGAGTGATATTCTTGTGTGATGGTTTCAACTTAGCAAACATGTATAGCTTAGACGGCCTTAGTCATGATTATATAGTGCTTGGGAGTAATTTGGTTTCACTTTGAATGTTATAAACAAGGAGTTGTTAATAATGTTTGATGTAATGGATAATAAATGACAAAGAGTTGTCAACCTATTGATTAAGAGTTACATGGAGATGTAATTGACAAGTTAAGTTGTCTACCCAGTCTAATTTATTTGGATTTCTTAGCCTTTATCAAGTTCAAGTAAATTAGACTAAGATCCTAACATCTTACAATTATCATCCAATGTGATAATCCAATTCTAAGACAAATATCATTAGAATTGAAAAAAAATATAGTTCATTTTATTAAAGTTCATATAAAATGAATATTATGCTTAGATATTATTCCACTTTATTCTTACTGGAGGTTGCTAAAATGACAAATAACATCTCCTTAAGAAACATATTGATTGATAATAAGCCAACTAGGCCAAATTACATGAACTTGAAGATTGTTCTTAAGCTAGAAAAGATAGTGTATATCCTCAAGAAGGATCTCTAATACCTTTATCTAAAGGTTTAAGTAAGTATGAAAGTTTTGAATTTGATGCTTGTTTAAAATATCAGGAAGATGCTAAACAAGCAGTATGTGTGATAGTGGTCAATGTCTCTTATGCTTAAGAAGCATCATGAAAATATGACCCCCTCTGAGATGATTCTCCATTTATCAAAATTATATGAAAGGCATGATCATATTACAAGATACCATGTACCTTGTAAATTGCACAACTACAAGATGGTTAAGGGATCATCTATTTCAACTTATGTGCCAAAAATGATTAGGCTAATACAAAGATTTCCCCAACTTGACCATGTGATTGATAATAATCATGCAGTGAACATCACTACACTCCTTTCCTAAGTCATATAGGTAGTTTGTCGTGAAATTCTTCATGAATAAGATTGAGGTCTCTTTTGTAGAGTTACTTAATATGCTTAAGATTGTCGATACGAGTTTTAAGAAGGAGCAACTTGTATTGATGGTTAGTACTTCTTCTAAGCCCAAAAAAGGAAAAAAGAGGAAGCCTAAGAAAAGTTTTAAGGCTAAGGTTGAAAAACCTAAAGAAGATGTATAGAAGAAGAAAGAGAGCACTTAAAAGCATATGCTACAATTAAGGAGTAGAAGGCTATTGAAAGCAAAATTGTAAAGCTTATTTCAAGATTATGAAGTAGAAAAAAACTTAAAGGATGTTCTATTTCAGGTAACAATATCCTTGTGGTAGAGATAAACATGTCTTATTGTTCTGTTGATTCTTGGGTATTAAATATTGGTTGTGACTCACATTTGTAATGATGTACAAGGACTAAGAAATAGTAGAAGGCTACATAAAGATGAAGTGGACTTATGCATTGGAAATAGAGCAAAAGTTGTTGTTGTTAGCATAGAAACCTACCTTTTAAATTTTCCTATACGCTTAATTTTAGAACCAATAATTGTTATTATGTTCTTGCAATTTCTAAGAATATTATTTCCATTTCTTATTTGGATGAAAAAGGATTTGCTTTTACCTTTTAGAATAAAAGCTGTTCTTTTTCACATGGTTACATGTTTTTATGGTAGTGGCAAACTTGATAATGTATTGTATATTTTAGAACTAAGACAAGAGATCTTATCTATCACAACTAAGAAATCAAAGTTTAATGAATCCATAAATTTGTCCTATCTTTGGCATTGTAGAGTTGGTCACATTACTAAAACTAGAATCATGAAGTTAAATAAAGATGGATATTCAATCCATTTGATTATGAATCATATAAAGCTTGTGAATTGTGTATCATTAGGAAAACGACTAAGAAATCGCTTATCAGAAAGGTGAACATACCAAAGAAGTGCTAGAGTTAATACATAGTAATGTATATGGTCTAATGAATACTCTAACAAAAGGTGCATTTTCTTACTTCACACATTTACCAATGATTATTCTAGGTATGGGTATATGTATTTGATGAAATACAATTTTGAAGCCTTTGAAAAGTTCAAAGAATTTAAAACCGAAGTAGAGAAGAAAATTGGAAAAAGTATCAAGTATCAAGACACTTAGATCTGATCGAGGTGGAGAATACTTAAGATAGTTATTTATAAATTATTTAAAGGAGTCTGGGATTCTATACTAGTGGACTCCACCTATAATATCACAAATGAATGATGATTATGATTTGTAATAATCTTGATCTGATTGAAAGTTTGTATCTGTGAAACCTTTAATTCTCAAATTAGGGTCTCTTCTATATATCAAGAACACATCATTAGTTCTTCTAAAGTACTTAAGGATAGTCTTAACTACACTTTAGTGTCTTTCACGTAGATTAGCTTGATATTTGCTAGTGACACTTAGTGCATAAGATACATCTAATTATGTACATAGCATGACATTCATGATCAATCCTATTGTAGATGTATAGGGAATCTTATTCATGCCTTTTCGTTCAACTTTCATCCTGGGATACTATTTTCTAGACAAGTGAACACCATGAGATATAGGTAAGAACCCTTTCTTAGACCTATCTATGCTAAACCTTTTTACCACTTTTTCTATCTACATGTATTAGGAAAGGCCAAGCAACCTTTTAGATTTATCCCTATAGATCTTTATACCCAAAATGTAGCTTGCTTCTCCCAAATCCTTTATAGAGAATGTCTTGGACATCTATAACTTGACAAATTGTAACATGGAAATGTCATTTGCTATAAGCAGTAAGTCATCTACATATAGTAATAGAATATGACCACATTCCCATTAACCTTCTTGTACACACATAGTTCATCAATGTTCTTAATAAAGTCAAATGATTTGATTACTTCATTAAAACAAATGTTCCAACTATATGAAGCTTGCTTCTACCCATATCTAGACCTCTGTAGCTTGCATAAATTGTGGGTTTTAGTCTTAGAGACAAATCCCTTAAGTTATATCATATATACATTCTCTTTTAGGTTTCCATTAAGGATAGTTGTTTTAACATCCATTTGCTAAATCTCATAGTCATGGTATGCAACTATTGCAAGTAAAATCCTAATGGACTTCAACATGGCAATTGGCAAGAAGGTTTTCTCATAGTTAGTACCTTGTATTTGCCTATAACTTGTTACCACCAACCTAGCCTTATAGGTTTGTACTTTGCCATATGCATCTATCTTTCTCTTAAAGACCCACTTGCACTCAATAGGTTTTCTTCCTTTAGGTGCAATGACCAAGTCCCACACTTAGTTTTCATGCATTGAATCCATTTTGGATTTCATGGCTTCTCACCACTTTAAGGAATCAATATTTGATATTGCTTCTTAGTAACTAGTAAGTTCAATGTCTAGAACAACTATTACATCATTCTTTTGTGTGAGAAGAAAATCATATCTTTTATGTTCACTTCATTCCCTACTAGATCTTTGGAGTATAAGTGTACGTTGAGCTTGATTACTTATCTTAATCCTGAGATACTTGATCAGGTTCATCCTTAACCATGTAATCTATGTTATCTACAGTATATGATATCACTGCATTCTTCTAGAAGAGTGTGAGATAATATATGTTGGTTTACTTATGAATAATTAATATCTTGTTTTCTTAATTATTCAACAACTAAAGATATTTAGAAATACAATTATATACATAAATCATCTCATAATTACAATCCCATTTGTAACTAATTTATACACAATCATATTTCAAGGATTTTATCTAATATAGCATACATATATCAATATATATCTTGAAACTAAATTGATAAAGAGGTTAAAATATCATGTTTATTAAATATGCTAAGATATATATAATATCCTTGTCATTACAACCGATTGTCTTTATGACATCTATATTAACAAGATTCAGATTTCATTATAAAAACACAAAGGTAGATAAGATCATCTTTATATCCTTTTAACAAAGATTTATTAAGAAGATTGTAGCACATTCATCCAGATTACTTTAATCCATACAAAGATCTTTGTAATTCAATTGAATACATTTCTCGAGAATTCAAATTGTATGTTTCGATCCTTCAGGATTTTCATATAATATCATTGTCAACTATCACGTGTGTAATAGGATGTAATTAAATCTATTAGAAGCATATCAAGTTTTGATATATTGCCAATAAAATTGTATCCACCATATGCACAATATATTTCTCACAACCAATGACAATCTTTTGTAAAATCCTTTATACTATAAATCATGTTAGATATTTGCAACTTCAATTTTCTTATTTTCTTAGAACAATTATACATTTATACCTTATTAGCTTCATACTTTCTTGGTGTTTCATTAGCTTAACACCTTCTAGGTGTTTCTTGAGTGTGCAAGTAAATTTAAATTTTGCATTTCTATCTAAATTTTGTCTTTTCTCTTTGGCCAATAATCATATTAAAGATTCTTACTATCTTTCATGACATTGAGCAATATATTGTATGAAAAATATTGTTGGCAATTATTTTCCTCTTGGTTCCATCTTTACATTAAAGACATGATCAATTGGGATCTCTTTATTTTCACAAATTTCAAGTATCTGAACTTCTTCTAGAAGCTCATCATTGATTATGTCTCAAATCTCTTTAAGATTACTTGACTCTTCAATAAGGTCATTTTGTTTATTTGTTCCTTCTCTTTTGAATATTTTTGTATTTCGAACCAATAGTTTTATCATGCTTCTGGTATGTACTAAACTTGTTTGCAATATAATAAATGGATTGTCCAACTAGGACATATATATAAATTAAAGCATTTGCAGATGATATATAATGTTTATTTTTTCTTTGGGCTAGTAATATAACTAGCAATTGATTTACTATTATGTGTAAATCAATTATCTTTTGAAAATCAAGTTCATATTCCTTTATGTGTGGATCAAGATGATTGTATTAATTTTACAGTTGCAAATTTCTCCCTTAATATTAAGAATATAAAATTTATACCTATACTTATATTCTTGGCCTCTTATAAAGGTTTATCTTTGTGCATTGTGGTAGAGTAATAGAAACATATATTACATGTTTGAAATTTCTAGGTTTACACAAAAAAAAAGATGGTTCATGATCAAAGCCAATTATGAAGGGGGGATTTAATGAAAATTTGTTGACTTGATACATACAAGTCTTGTAACATGTAAAGTTTGCAAGTCTCTCAAGATATAAGGAGCCTTGTTCGCTTGAATAATGAGATAGCTAATAATTTAAGATATTAAACTAAATTATTTTAGCTAAATCATTTTTATGTATGAACATACTTCAAAATGTTAAAAAATTATTCCAATTTTCATATAATAATTGTTAAAGGCTTTTGCTATAAATTCAGTAGATGTATTGTCTTAATTGCATAATCAGTAAATTGAGCTTAAAGTCAAATTATTTGAGCAAGCAATGTCACAAATGCCAAGTTGTAGGTTGACAACAAACACACATGTTGAAGTATCAATTAAAATCATATAATATTTAAATAGTCCATATGGTGGATAAATAGGTCTATATATGTTAACTCATATTCATTCCAAAAATGCTAGAGACTTAGTCTAACTTTAATTGGTGAAAGCCTTCTAATTATTTTGTCTTGAGAACAAGAATCACATGAAAATTCATTAGTTTAAAGAAACCTTAGGTTCTTTAATAGATGATCATGATTTTTTGCATCATTATTGTTGGTTATGTCAAATGGTGGAAACATTTTATTAGTGAACTTCTAGTTCATTATAACATGTATTTCAATCAGATTTATATATTTGTTAGGCAAGTTAGAAGGAAAAAATGATAACTTTTCCAATACTAATTCTTACCTAAGATAACAATTATAATATAGACATTCAATATCTTTTTGATTTACTATCTCGGTATCCATTCTATTGTATGTCTCTAAAACTTAATAAGTTTCCTTGAGATTTAGTTGATAACAATACATCATTTATAACAATTTGTATTTCTCTTGGAAAAATTATATTAGCTCTTGTGGAGCCTTTAATCAATTTTGTACTACTAGATATTATATTTCATTATTTTCACCAATCATTAATTAGGAAAATTATTTTTTATTCTTAATAATAGTGTGCATTATTGCACTATTCATGAGACACAAATTATCAATATTGATTTTTTATTTAACTAAAAACCAGTGAATGTCCATATTTTTTTAAAAAAATGGAAATAATTTTTTTTTTTGGACACTACCATCACGAATCAAATGATTAATTCTTTTTCTAAGATGTCTAAAGATATTTGTCACATCTAAATGTGTTACATCGTATAGATCATAATTGAAGGCATCATTCTCATAAACAAAATTTGCCTTAACAGTTTTTTTTTTTTAAATGAGGCTTGATAAAATTTGACAAGATGTTTGGGCATATAACGGGTACATGACCAATGCCCTTTCATATCACATTTAAATGTGTTACTTCATAAGGATCATAGTTGAAGGTATCATTCTTATAAACAAAATTTACTTTAACATTTTTTTTAATGGGGCTTGATAAAATTCCACAAGATGTTTGGATGTACAACAAGTATGTAAACAATGCCCTTTCATACTATATCGATAACATACATTTTCTAGACCTTTTAAATTCTTATAATATTATCATTTCTTTTCATTATTCTCCCACTTCTTATGGCAAAAAGTAATTTTGTGATTATTTATGACCACAACAATTGCCATAATTAGTTTGACTTTTTCCATGAACACGATTATAATTATGCCTCATTCACACCCAAACCTTTACTTGTTATTGCATTCACTTCAGGAAATGAAATAGAACTAGCGGGCAGGCATCATAATTTTTCCATTAAGAGCTTGTTATCTTGTTTAACTACAAGAAGATATGAAGTCAATTTAGAATGTGTATGTGTGTGTGTATATGTGTATTATGTTTATCTTTCTTTGGCATCATTACTTCAAGAACATATTTAAGACATGAAATAATAGATAAGATGTTCTTTTTATAAAGAATAACAAAATGGAGTAGAAAAACAATAAAATTATATGATACCAAAAGCAAAGAATATTTATTAATAAGAGATAGAAAAACTTAATTTAAATTTTCTCCTTTTTCATTTCAGGTCTCAATTTGTGACTAGGTCTTTTAAGATTCTTGAGTTAGGAAACTCATTTGTCTTAATCTCATGATAAATTATTAATAAAAATATTATATTGTAAAGAAATAAATTAAACAATCTTTATAAAACTCAATATTAATGATTAGGAAAAACTTGAGATATTGAAAAAATGGATACTCACCCTTTCTTTTCCGATGCACAAAAGTATGTATATATATAATTCAAATCTTAAGTATTATTATAAAGAAACAATATTATAACTTTTAACTATTCAATGGAACATTGTAAAATAATTTCAATCAAGATCTATGGCATAAAAAGCAACTTGATCAGAGTTAAATAATAAAAGTAAGAAATCTAGTACATCAAATGAAAGAAGGGCTTGAATCTAGAGAGAGAAAATTTCAAAAAAAATTTCATGAAAACTCAAATTCAAGCTCATCCCAAGATCT
>JANHAO010026576.1:0-11051 GCA_026873985.1 Saraca asoca | reverse complement strand
AAATTAAGAATAAGCAGAAAAAGGGACTATATAATATCAAGGTTAATAACAAAAATAAAATCTAAATAGCTATCATGTTATATTGATTGAGGTAATTAGACTTATTTCTCTTGCATGCATCTAGAAAAGTGGATAAAGTACATTTAATCCAAAATTTAGTTTGCTATTCATATTCAAAATTTAAATAGTGAAACATATATTTGCGAGGGTAGAATCAACTGTTTAAAAAATCTAATAAGTCGGAAACTTTAGTTCATTCAGAAAACAAATTAATAAATATAATAATTATCAAGTCAAAATTTGAGACAAAATACATTATAAAAAAAATATATTTAACATAATATAAACCCAAGAAAATCATTGAGTTCTTTCAAATTCTCAAATAGTCAAGTATCAGAAAAGTTCTAGATTTCTAAATGCCATTGGAATTCAAAGGATAATTCTTAAAGGTAACCATACCTAATAGATATCAGTCATCATCATACACCTTATGCTCCTATTAGATATACTTCTCTTATTTCTCCAATAAATATAATTCTAATCTCAAATGCATGTGGAAGTTCTCTAAAGGAATTTCCAATGGATTCAGGTTTCAAAAGTGATCTCTCAACAAAATATGTTACATAACCATATGTATTTAGAAAAAAAAGCAATTTCTGGCAAAAACATAAATGTAGTGATCAGAAGACATTGTCTTTTGTTTCATGTAGCATATAGTTCAATAATTTCAGAAAAAATTGAATATAGCAAAATAATACAGTTATGAGTTCCATAAGCAGTAATTAATATATATATATAAAGAGTAGGTATGCTGCAGTAATTCATATTCATATATATATATATGCATGATTAAAAATTTTGAGATAAACTACTATCAATATTCCGGTTACTCAGAAATTGCAATGTTCCATGTAATAAAATTGATTTTTGTAAAAAGGGATTCACAAAAAAGTAGGATTATCTACTCACCTACACTAATAAGGTAACCTCAAATTTTCTTTTCTTGAATCACACTAAATCAACAAAACCTAATAGCCAACACCTATCAAAAATTTTCTAGGATTAGTTTCCTAGCTAAAGTAACATTCTAAATTCTTAAGAAATTTTCAAGCTAAGAAAGGAATAGAGTGTACTCACTATCCAGTATATGATTAGGCTTTGAGTGTTTTGTTGGATGAGCACAGAAAAGGCAAAGCAAAGCCGCCAACCGTTGAAAGATGATGAACAGGTGGTCACTATCAGTGAGGGGAGCAGCGACAGCAACTGGCTGGAAAACCACAATACGGTTGCCGGTGAGGAATAATGACGGTCTGAGAAAGATAAAATGGTAGCTGTCACCAGCCAGAGGAGGGCCGATCTGTTGCACACTATCGTGGTGCTGATGAGCAGACGAGCCAGAAAAAAACAAGCTCATCGAAAGCTAATTGAGACGAAGGAGGAGGTGGGATGAAGCAGAGCAGCCACCACCATTGATTGGCTACAACTAAAGGAGGAGCACGACATCGACCTAGGCTAATCCATGGTGGCTGGAGTTGTGACTGATTTGCAAGAGAAGGAAGGACTGGCTAGAAAGGGTCCGGCATTTCAGATGGAAGAAAGAAAAGTAGAAACCAGCCTTGCTTGGAGTGAGACCAGTCGGAGGATAAAGGAGAATGATAGTACTGACGGTTCTAACTGTCGAAGAAAGATGAGGGAGAAGGATCTGAAGCAAAGCCCTAACACTGTGTGGTTTTTGGCCAAGACAAAGCTCGATCTACAAAGCTAGCCAGAAGAAGAAGCCGGACCAGAGAGAAGAAGAAGAAAAAGGAGAAGTTGAACGGCGGCGGAGCAGGTTGACAAGGCCACTGGAGAAGAAGGAAAATTAGGGCTGGGTTTTCGGGTCTAAAAAAGAAAGGGCACCGGGGCAAAAAATAAGAAAAAAAGGAAGATAAAAAAAGAAAAAGGAAAGAAAAAGAAGGAAATTTTGCACATTGGCCCTAATAAAACTTTAAAATACTTACTATAGTCCACTAGATTTCAATATTTTTCTAGTATTAAATATGCATTTTAAACAGTAAATTATATACTTCTAATGCACAATTTTTATAAACTTGCTACTAGCTTAAATTTATTTGGTAAGTGTTGTCAACTTAATGGATATAAATGACCAGGAGCTGATGATGAAGACTATTTTATTCAGTTCTCGTCTATGATTGCTTTAGCAAGAACTTTAATGTTTTCTGTTTTCTCTCAAATACCAAGAAAGAAAAAGGAAATCAAAAACAAAACAAAAGATCTTTAATATATTGGTCAAGAGTCTAATCTGACTTTAAAGGATCTTTTGAACTTGGTCCATTCAAGGATTGATCCGGAATACTGATTAAAAAGATGACCATGAATTTTCTTAATGAATATTAATATGGCACTAATTTGTTCTTTAAAAAGTTCATTATACTATGATTTTCAATCATGATTATGGCAGTAATATATCAGGACAATAGATAAGTGCAATAATTACATTGTAAAATTTTAAAATTTATAATTGCAATATTATGAGTAGAAAGCATAATTTAAAGGAAAAAATGCTCTTTACCCACTTGTCGTATGGTTCTAGTTCAATTTATCTATTCATGATTTAAAATATCACAATGAGATAACATATGGCAAACAAAGTTAACACTTTGTTTACCTATACTAATTCTGTATCCAAATCTAAAAGATCTTATCACATGCTAATCACATGCTCCCGAATTTGTCCTAATTTGACCTTGTAGTGAAAATCGGTCAACAAAAAAAGTCCAATAAAAACCCAAACTACAAGTAAGGAATGTAAGAATGTAGGTGTGAACAAAAAAGAAATTGAGAGGGAGGAAGAACAAGGGACACCAGAAGTTTTTTAATGTAGTTCAGCTAAAGGCAATATGACCCTTCCGTCCATGATGGTTTATATTCACTTTCATGTGGTGATTTCTCTGTGTGTTTCAGCAGAGTAACAATACAGGAGTTCTCTCACTATTCTAGCAGAGTTTCTGCATGTATTTTTCACTATATCTATAACAACTATCTCTCCCCCTATTTATAAAGGCAGGGAGGGTTACAAGTGTAATTTGATAAATTATAAATCTATCTATTCTACTATATTGGACAATAAATGCTTGGCAAGCAATAAATGTTTGGCAATTCACCATCGATTTTTGAAGGCTTATGTGTCGGTTTGGAGAATGTGCTTCTGGCTAACTGAACTTTGGAGTTCTGGGCCCACAGTTTGGTCATTTGGTCAGTGATTTGGGCTTGCACTGGGTGATCCACTGGTTATAGAAGTTGGTCTCATTCCCTGGTCTGATCTAGTCGAGTCTTTTGGAGGATAGTTAGGGTAGAATGTTTTGACTAGCAAGCTGGATTCCATCCTTAACGAGCTGGGATTACTGCCTTATCCTTATTCTGTGCCCTAAGCTCATGACTAGTGAGCTGATGCCTCTATTGAGTGACCTTAGTTTTTAGATGATCTGCGCCATTTCTGGTTAGACTTGTCTTCTACTGGGGCCTTTTGCCAGCCCATTTTACGTTGCTCTAAAAATACGCACAACATTAGCCACCCAACTCCCAGTTTACTTTGCGTATTGGGAGTTGTAGTTAGCTGGCAGAGTCTTTAGTTATAGTCAGCAGTGTCGTCCAGTCTACACTTATAGCTTGCAATGTTGTCGCCTTAAGTTTCAGCCTTATCACTTATTTGCACTAAGCCATACCCTCTACTATACATGTTTCTCATCCATTGGTGTGGTAGCCTTGTTTTCTTCTAGAGTGTTCGATCAAGAACAGCCAAATATCCCCTAAATTCTTCGATGAAGTTAGACTAGTCTGTATAAGGCATGAGAAACCCTTCTCCTTTACCTAATGGGTGCATTAGCTGAGCCCCCCATGTTTCTGGTGACTCGGACCTTTGGTAAAGTTCTTCAAGGTATGTTTGGCCTATTGTGACAATCCCTTTCTAAGAATTCTAGGAAGTTTTGTTACAGGGGGACTTCATAGACAATTCCTCTCTAAGGATCCCAGGAAATTTTTTTACATTCCTTTGTATCTTCCTCCTAGTTGTGCTAAATAATGCAGTTATTTCACCCTTATCCTGTGGTCCCCTTACATGGTGGCGTAAGGCATCTCTGAGTCTCCAGGTATCTTAGGGTGATGAAGCTAAAAGATGATCCCTTTGCTCAAGAGGACTAGAAGAGATTTGAGTAGCCACCTTGTTGGCCTCAAATACTACTCCTTCCATTCCAAGTATCTCAGGGGCCCCCAAGTTAGGGGAGAAGCTATGAGCTCGAGAGGAGGGTGAGGAAGAGTTCGGGTAGTTTGGCTTGCTTGTTGCTCATAGGATCCGGCTCTTCCACTTGTATATTATAGTTGTAGGCTTGTTGGAATTCAACTCTTCCTAAGTTAACTGTAGGCTTGCTTTAATTTGTACCCTTGAATCTTCATGTAAATTCACCTTGTTGAAGGAAGTTTTGTATTGAAACATTGGCTAACATCTTTGTTTTTCCAAGCATATCATTTTGGTCATTTAGTAGGCCACAGCTGATAACACGAATGAATTCCTGCAAACCATAACTTGATAAGCATTAGGCAAAATGAATATTTGATAGGCCAATCAACCTTGGATAACATTAATTGAATTAATATGAATGGACTTTAGCCAATAAATTTTGACTTAAAGGATATGTATTATGCTGGATGAACAATCGGTCGTATTAGCCTATCTTGATTAATAGTAAACTCAAGCACCGTAATGCTTCTACTGGTAACAAATTTGAGCACCAAAGTGCTTGAGCACCCAAGCTAGTGTGAGATTGAATGCCCAGGTAGGTTGCACAGATGCACCTTAGCCCACACAAGATTTTGGTGCCTAGGTAGGTCAGATAGATGCGCCCCAGCTAGCACAACTTGGATACGGTATGGGCTGGTAGGTCACACAGATATGCCTTAGTCTACACAAAATTGTGGTGCCTAGGTAGGTCACATGAATGCGCCTCAACTAGCACAACTTGGATGTGATATTTTGGTCGGTTGCACAGATGTACCTTAATCTGCACAAGATTTTGGTGGCCAGGTAGGCCGCACGATATGCCTCAGCTAGCATAACTTGGATGCAAAGTTTTGGTAGGTCACACGGGTGTGCCTTAGTTCGCACAAGATTTTAGTGCCCATGTAGGTCACATGGATGCACCTTAGTCCGCACAAGATTTTGGTGCCCAGGTGGGTCGCATGGATGCACCTTAGCTAGTACAACTTAGATGCAGAGTGAACCAAGAGCTAAAGTCCATCACTTGTGATCTGCGATCTCAAGGGCCGCTTGACATACTTTCACTCATTGTCTACAACCCTTAGACTTATGCCACTGTCTCATGTAATCATTTTTGCCTCGGTAAGTGTCTCTGCCAAGCTAGCGACAACTCACAGCTGGCATTTGACGAACCATTGGATTGTGGGTATTTGATAGGTCCCCAAATCTAACAGTGGGACTTTGCACAATATAACCTGAGCAGAATTCTTTCCCTCTTTCATTTATCATTTAAAATTTGCAGTTCCCATACTCTTCTTCTTCATCCTCTTCATCAAGCCTTCGTTCATTCACCGTCGTCTACCACTGTTGGTGCTGTCCCTATTCACCAGGCTCATGATTTGAGTTTTGTCCTTTGAAAACTAGTTTTGCACATGTCTTAAATCTTCTCCTCTGGCTAAAGCAGTGAGTTTCCTTTCTTTGACTTGTGGTTTCTAGATGTTATTGGTTCCATGATCTGTGTGAGACTTGCTTGCTTGTAGCTAAAAAATTTGAATGTTGGATGAATCCGTTTGCCTTTTCATTTTCTAGTGATTAGTCTTGCTTTCTTGTTTGATTCATAGTTGACTCTAGGGTTTTCAGTTATTATTTTCGAGTCCTTTACCAGTTTTCTAGGTTTTAGCAGTCTAATGGTAGAGTCCCCCATGTCTAATGGAGCTTGGGTCTTAGGTGTGGTGACTCGAGGTGTTTATAACCTACCACATAGGAAGTCATTAGCCCTAGCTCTTAGACATGGTATGCTTTTTGCAACTTGATCGTTCCTTTTTTCTGGTGTAGATGGCAGCTCATAAATGCCAACATCACCTAATAGGGAGTGGTAATGAAGATCCTGACTCTCCAAACCAAAGTGCGGATCTAATCCGATCAGTTAGAGAAGTAACCTGAAGGAGTGGCAAGGTCATTGGAGAGTTCAGCAGTTGTACAAACCCTATTGAGGGCCAAAGGGATTGGTGAGTGTTCAGCCACCACATTTCGACCATTAGCTTGAACGAGCTCCAGGGCGTGGTTCGAACATTTGAGCTCCCTAAGGGATGTCACGTCATGTCACCCTCTTTGAGTAATCATATGGCCTATCCACCTCAAGGGTTTGTTGTGATCAGCCCCAAGCATCTTAGTGCTAGGTTTAGGTTCCCGATATCTCCTTACATTGTCGACTAGTTAAATAAGTTGAAACTTTGTCCCTTCTAGCTCACCCTGAACTCTTATTCCTAACTCACTTCCTTGGCACTTGTGTATCTGAGGAACAACCTTCCCCCTTCATCTGCCAAAGTTCTCTGCTACCTTTATAGTATTAGGAGTATGGGTTTGTAGGAGGGGATCTACTACCTTTTAGCTCGGCAAACTAAGCATAAGAAAATTTTGCTATAGGGTGATGCCAAAGGCAAATCCAACGTGGGGAACTACAAGACCTATTGGTTTTATGTCTCCTGTCTGTCTCGTAGTACCTCAACAATTTTGGTTTCGTTCTTGCTCCTGGTGAGTGAACTATGGTCGTGTGAACTTGATGAGTTTTTTTTTATATTTGCTTCTTTAGTTCTAAAACTTTTTACTTTTTACAGATGGGGCTGGAAAGAAACCAACTCAGTTAATAAAAATCTCGTATAGGTTAGCAAGAGCTTATTATAATTCTTGTGTTTAGGTTTAGAATAGCCTTGTGTAATTCTATTAAGCTAGCAAGATCCCTGTAATTCTTGTGGTAAATTGGCATCTTAGGAGCCTATTTTTAATCTTGATAGTTTTGTTAATAAAATGGTCTTTCGGTTAAGGAATGATCCAGTGGAGTAAACTTCCATTGTAATTGCAATTCAAGTTGAACCACTTCAGAAACTCTATCCATTGAATCTTTATTTTTTGCTTCTAAATTTACACTTTTGCTACATAATTGATTAATTCTATATTCTACACATTCACTGATTGATCTTCTACAACTTTTCTTAATTCAAAACAATTCAATTACAATCTAATCAAATTTAAGGAGTTTACAAGAAACTAAAGGAGTATGCAAATTCCCTCAAAAGAATAAGGGCAAGATCCAATTTCCACAATTTATCTTTTAATATAGGACCAATCAATCGGTATCAAAGCTTTGGATCTTGATTATGTTTTCAAACTATACATCTTTGAACAATCCACCTACATTTGATTCAGAAAATTTTGCCTTTTGGAAATACAAAATCAAAATCTTTATTGAAGCTTTAGATGAGCATATGTTAGAAATTTTAGAAATAGGCTATGAATATCCTAAGATATCTGTTGATGGAATTCTAAAGCCAAAATCTAAATTGTTATGGACTGATAAAGAAGAAAAAAAACATCTTCTTGCCTCCAAGTTAAAATGGAATATTGTTAATACACTATCTACTAATGAGTTTCCAAGAATTTCAAAATGTAGAATACCAAAAGAGATTTTAGATACCCTTAAGACTACTTATAGATGTAGAATTGAAGCTAATTGCAAAAAGGAGAAACAACACTGTCTTATGGCAAAACATAAGGAAAATACATAGGTTCTATAGTATCCTTAATTTTTTTGTGGTTCTTATGTTAGTGATTCTAATAGTGATTCCAGCAATCAAATAGATGATGTAAATGATGATGATTCTGATGACTTGTATGAAGAGATTTATGAAGCTTTGACTAAAACCAACAAGGAAAGAAAGAAATTAAAGAGTCAAATGAAAGTTTGCTGAAAAAGCTTGAGCAAATTGAAAAAGAAAATGCTGACTTGAATGTATTAGCTAAAAAATTAGTTGGTGAAACCAAAGTATATGAGCACTATGAGTCTTATAAGCTAGAAATAGAGAAATTGAATAAGACTTTACAAGGTTTTGCTAAAAGCAATAAGAAACTAAATGGCATGCTAGAAAAATAGAAAAGTTTTCAAAATAAAAATGGCTCAAGATACATATAACAATAGTATAAAAAATCCAAGAGATGGAATCATGCTTATATCACCTGCTATTACTGTAATCATAAAAGCTATCATATTAGAGGCTGTCCATTTAGGAATGGAACATATATGTTGAAACCAAATGAAAAACTAGTGTGGTTGCCAAAACTATCTATTATTAAGAAAGTTTCTATTGAGCCTACTTACAAGATCGGACCTAAAAGTCACTGAGTACTAGCCAAGCAAACTTAATTCTAGCTTTGCAAGTCTAAGTGAGAGAAAAGAAAGCAACTCATGATATAACATAGAAGTTGCACTTATCACAAGACAAACATTGATAAAACCCCTATAATCTTTAGTAAATTTTATTCTTTTTCATATTTGATTTTATATTGTAATTACTAACTTAAGCATCGGAGATATTGCTAAGTTTTTTTTGCAGGTACATGAAGAGAATTTGAAATTTCAAGTGATTTGAGATGCTAACTGGTTGTTTGAATAACAAGAAAACCCTTAGAAAACCAAAAACTTAGAAAAACAGAATTAAGGATTCTCTGAATCGATTCAGTTATTGATTCACATTTATCTAGGTTTTCATGAGTTTTTGAATTGATTCAATAATTGATTCACTTCTCGAATTATAAACACTAAGAATCAATTCACTCAATTTTCTAAACTTTTGGGAATACTCAAATTTTCAAATTTTTCTAAAACCCCTTGAATGAATCGATTCCCTAATCCATTCATTGAATATCCACTCATACATGAACTAATTCAATAATCGATTCCCCTAAGAATTTCAATGAGTAAATTTAAACCTGAATCAATTTATTAGTGATTTTTTACTCTCTAAATCACTTTACAAATCAATTCAAAGCATGGTACTATAAATATCCAAATCAAAGTCAAACTCATTTTATAGTAACTCCTTCAGCCCCTAGTCAAAACTCTCTCAACCTCTCCTCTCAAATCCCTTAAAATCTTGGTTTTCAAACCCTTTTTCACCAATTTTTTTACGCAAAAACATTAGAAACACCATTTCTAAACTTGATAACCAATTGATTTCACTAAAAACAGCCTAAATCGAAAATCCCCAAATCACACTCCGAAAACCCTAAGTGCTGAAACTTCACTCTTCTCACAAATCTTAACACAAATGGCAAAAAGGATTAAACTCACAACAAAGCACAAGGACAAATCACCAATGAAGGCTACCCAACTAACAAATGAAGAGTCATTCTTCCAATCATCCAATGAGTATGATGCCTATCTCTCTCTAGAAAATAGAAAAGTTGAACCTTTGAAATATTTCAATGATCAATTACTAAAAACAACCCATCTACCTGAACTGTTAGCAAAATATAGGCTTGAAAATTTTAACCTTCAAAGGAACAACCTATCCTAGGCTAATGAAAATGTTCTATGCCAATCTTGCTGAAGTTGATGGAAAATTATCTTGTTATGTAATGCATGAACATGTGGTCATTGATTTTAAATTATTTGCTAATGAATTTGGTATAGATAATACAATGCCAAAGCTTATTACAGGATCTTTTCTTGATTATAGTAAGGAATTAGCTATTAGAATGCTATTTTCCTACTTCACCCTAAAAAATGGTAGTGGGAAATTGCTGATAACTAGCTTGTCTCCTAAAAACAGGATCCTACATTATGATTTGTACAAAATAATTCTGCCAAAGATCACCAATTTTACTCAAATTGTGAAAGATGACTTTTTTTTAATGTAGATTATCAAAAACCAACTGGATTTCAATTTTCCATGTTTTATTTTGAAATACATGGGTGAATATTCCAAGAGAACAGACATTGGTTTTCTTCCATATGGCATAATCCTTACACCTTTCTTTACCAAAGTCAAAATAAAACTTTTTAATGAAATTTTATTTGCACATCCAAATGTAGCCACAATGATTACTGCATCACATTTACACAAGATGGGCTTTAAAGAAAATGAGCAAGGGAAATGGACCAAAGAAAGATCTAGACCTACTCTACCATCTGGAGAAATTTTAGGCTCAGCTAGAATATCTACTGAAGCTGAAGCCAAAATAATTGAAATGATAGAAAGAATGCACAAACACATGTCTGATCAAACAAATAAAATATCTAACACTCAAGAAATGTGGTTTGACCTTATGGAAGAAAAAATGTCTCATATGGAAGAAGAAAGCCGCAAAAAAGATAATAAGATCAACCAAAGGCTTAAATCACTTAAGGTTCAAATTCAAGTGATCAGACTGAAACTACAACAACAAGATCACGATGCAAAGCTTCAAAAGATAAATTCACCTCCTACAGAGTATTTGTATTTGTGCTTGCTTTATTATCTGATATTAGTATCCCATAGTCCCTCTTTCCCCTATCTTGTTCTTGTTACTATTTTATTATTGTTATTATGCTTTTCAGACTATCTTTTAAGTTGTAATGTAATCTGACTTTGCTTGATATTTTCATGGATATTGCATTCGGATTTTATGATTGATATTTTGATATTTTAATTCTGGATGATATATATATCTTTTGAATATTTTCATTACTGTGATTACTGCAATTTACATAGGTTTTTTATCAATATTACATTCTTATTATGGATAGTATATATTTTTTTGGATATTACATTTTGATTTAGATTTTAATTTGATACTTTGATTTAGGTTGATATATGATTTTAATTCTGAAAGTTAATATATAAATATTATACTTTGGAACATATTTTTTATATTATACATTATTACTTTTTGATATGCCAAAAGGGGGAGAAATATGGAATTTTCAAATAAAATCCTATAAATTTTAGATATCTCAAAGTAAAAATATAAATTTCAAATG
>JANHAO010026575.1:0-11058 GCA_026873985.1 Saraca asoca | reverse complement strand
CTTCTTATGGAAATAATGGAACATCCTCTTTCATTTTGAATCACACTTGCAAGTCTTTTAAAGGCTTGAAATGTGTCATTTTTGTAAGATAAAAAGAGAGTCCATGTAAATCTAGAAAAATCATCCACAATCATGAATACATAAAAGATGCCTCCATGGCTTCAGATTCTGGATGGACTAATTAAGTTCATATGAAGCAGGTCAAGGGTTTTTGAAGTTGAAATAGTGTTTTTAGATTTAAATGAGGATTTCACTTGTTTACCTTTCTAACAAGAACCACATACCTTGTCTTAGATGTAGTTTAATTTAGGCAAACTAGATACTAGATTCTTCTTGCATAATTTTTGAATTAATTCCATGTTTACATATCCTAGTCTTCTATGCCAAATCCATGTATCATCATCAAAATTAACTAAGCATGTTGAGCCTAATTTAAATTTAGAATCAAGATCAAATAAGTAAACATTATTAACTCTATGGCCTTCAAGTTTAAGTTGATTATCACTATCATTCACAACTAAGCATTTATTTGAATTAAAAATAACCTAGTTCCCTTTATCACAGAACTGACTTATGCTTAACAAATTATGTTTAAGACCATCTACATATAAAACATCATTTATGCAATAGTTAGAGGACTTACCAATGCCTTTAACTTTTCCTTTAGAATTATCTACAAAGGTCACCTTACCTCTATTTATAGGTGGGAGAAAAATGAATTTATCCTTGTTTCCGGTCACATGTCTTGAACATCCACCGTCAAGAAACCATAAATTTATGCTTTGTCTCTTACATCCCTACAACATGAAGTTTATACCAGCATTGGTGGTACCTATTGAATTTTGGGTCTATTATTGTTAGTAGACATAAAACAAATTTTCTTACTAATAGTTGATTTTGGTAACCATAGAAGTCTTTCATTTGGTTTTAGCAAGTGTGTCCCATTCCTAAATGGACAATCTCTAATATGATGCCTTTTGTGATTGCAATAGAAATAGGTGATATAAGCAGGATTCCATCTTTTAAATTTCTTATAATGCTGCCTATATCCTAGACTAATTCTATTATAAGAGACCTTTTGATTCTACAGCATGTCTTCCAATTTTTTTATTACTATAAAAAAAACCTTGTAGGTCTTTGTTAAATTCTCAATCTTAGATTTAAACATACTACATTGTTCATATTCTTTTCCAGTTAAAGTGATCAATTCTACATTCTCTTTTTCTAAGAATTTAACCTTTTCAGTCAAAACTTCCTGCTCATTCTTAGAAGTGGCTAATTGCTTCTTGGTTTTAACTAAAGAATCATTCAATTTAACACATAGATCATCTAATTTTTCATCATCACCATCTTCATTAGAAATTTTTTCAGACTCATCACTAAATTCATCATTATCAGAAGTAGCAAAGAAAGAGTTTTCACCAAATACCTCAAGATTATCATTGTGTCTGGTCATAAGGCATAGCAAGGCATCATCTTCTGATTCATCTTCATTAGCTATAGTATTAGCCTCTTATCATCCTAAACAGCAAAATTAGATTTCTTATAGGCTGGTCACTTCTTCCTTCTTTCATTCTCTAGTTGCTTTTTCAAGTAAATTGGGCAATTTGGCTTAAGATGGCAAGGTTTTTTACATTCAAAACAAGCAGGGACTATGCTAACTGAATTTCCCTGCTCAGTCTTAGCATGATTCCTTCTTTGTGATGCTAATTTTCTCTTATCTTTATTCTTCTTTTCCCTTATTATTCTTTGTAACTTTTTGCTTAAGAATGTAACATCTTCTTTATTAATTGCATCTATATCACTTTCAGAATCCTCTTCATCTGATTCAGATACTTTAATAGCTTTGAGAGCTAGAGTCTTTTTCCTCTTGTCATCTTCACTCTTTTTGTATCTCCTCAGCTCTAATTCATGCTCTTTCAGGTTTCCAAAGAGCTCTTATATTGTAAGGATACCTATCTTTAATGAATCTTTAATTGTAGTAACTTTGGGCTGCTACTCCTCAGTCAAAGATCTTAGAATCTTATGAACAAGATCTGCATTTTCAAACTTTCTACCAAGCAACATTAAATGATTAGTAATTATAGTGAATCTTTGGATTAAATCCTTAATTGACTCACCCTCCTCCATTTTAAACATTTCATATTATGATACAAAAACGTACACCTTTGAAGTCTTAACTTGTGAAATGCCTACATGTGCAATCTCTAATGTACCCAAATTTCCTTAGTAGTAGAACAACTTGAGATCTTTTCATACTCATTAGGTGATAAGGAGTTTGAATTTATCCATTTTACTTTAGCAACAAGCACGTGTTTCTTTCTTTCATCTTCTGTCCGCAGTGATTTAGGTTTAAGCTATACACTACCATCAATTAATGTCCTAGGAGGTTTATAACCTTCCTTAACCAAGTCCTACATATCAACATCTGTAGTCTCAATAAACTCTTTTATCTTTCACTTCCAATAGATATAGTATGCCCCATTGAAACTAGGAGGTTTATGGATTAGTTGGACATTTAGGCAACAAAAAGTAATTTGAATCCATAGTTTTTTAAAGAAAACACATGTGTATCAAGAGCCAAAGCTCTGATACCAATTGAGGGTCCCAGATAAAGATATAAAATCATGGGTCTTGCTCTTATTCCTTTAGGAGAATTTGTATACACCTTTACAGATTATGAATTCTTCTTTTAATCTTAATAGAACTGTGATTTATTACCTTAAATTGAGAAGAACAATAGACAATTAAAATAGTGAAATATCTAGAGTGCAGAATTGTTAATTGTGTAGCAATATAAATCGTGTAGCAAGATTGTAAATGTAGGAGCAGAAAAATAGATACTAAAGACACATATTTTTAAAGTGGTTTAACTTAAATTGAAACCACATTTCAAGTCTACTCTACTGGATTATTCCTTAACCAGAATATCACTTTTATTATAACACAATCAGGATTGAAATAGGCTTCTGATTTGCTAGTTCAAACCACAAGAATTACATAGGTTTCTTGCTAATCTATAAACAAACACAAGGCTTAAAATAGGCTCTTGCTAACCTAAACAAGATTCCTATTAACCTAGAAATCTTAACAAAAAAGGTGAAAAAGATTTGGTAAAGTAAGACATATAATACCACAAGTTTGAGATCAAATCTCAAATAGCTAATAGGAATTCGGCAGAGCTTTGATTCAAAATCTCTTAATTGGATCCTAGAAATCTTGTGAGGTAGAAAGAAATCTGGTTTTACACTTTTCTTAGAGATTTTTGCACTTAAAGAGGAGAGAAAAATATGAAATTTGATAAGAAACTAAAGGTAGTTAGGACTTTTATAACTATTGTAACTGACTGTTACAAAATAATTGACTTTTAGTTAGTGAATCAATTCAGAGTGGTTACAACTAATGAATCAATTTAGTAATTGGATCGTAACATTTTGATATCAAGTCTCAAATTGATTACCGAATCGATTTAGCTCAAAATCCCAACCTTCGATAAAAAGAATTTTTCAAAACTTTTCTTCATGAATCAATTGGTGAATCAATTCTAATATGTTTTTCACAAGTTCTTCAAGGAATCAATTTTTGAATCAATTCACAAGGTGTAAAATAGTTTTATAAAATTTGTACTTGTAAAAAGTCATTTAAAAACTTTGTTTTCTTCAAGTGGTTTGTATCTACCTCATAATTACTTTAAAAAAATATTTGAATCAAATCTCATTTAAATTCATATACAAAAGATCCTATAAAAATAAAATAATTGCTAGACCTAATTTTGGATCTCTTGAATCACTTCCTTTGAAGCTGCAAAATCAAAGCAAAATACTAAAATATAATGTCAGATAAAATTATTTTTCAACATTAAAACCAAGGAAAATATGTAGCTAGAGTAATCTAGGCTAACATGTTTGAATTAAAATTAATCGCTAATATGCATGGAAACTAAATGGGTCACACATAATAAAATCTTTTTTATCCAAAGCCAAAGGAAAAGTTAGAATGCAAAATATTATGAATTCAAGAGTTAAATTTGGTTAATATCTTAAAATTTTGAAATGATTAATTAAGTGTTTTAATATGATTAAAAGTGTTAATTAATCAAAGATTTAATAATTCTAATGGAGATTAAAATTATTAAATAGTAGTAAATTACAATTGTTGATATTTAAATGTAAGAGAACATTTATATTAACATTGGAGGAGATCTTGAGTAAAGGAATTGTTCCTCACTTAGAACTTGTTTTCAATTAATTAAAACAATTAAAGAATGATTACAAAATAGAGTATATGGGTTTAGACAAATAGGAAAGTATTTGGGCTTGTTGAACACAAAAGAAGGAGTTTTAGGTTAAAGGGTCTGGACTCCTTAGGCGTAAAGGAGTTGATAGCACAAACAAGGGGCAACCCTTGTGGCTTCCTCAATAAGAGAGAATAATTTAGCTCTAACATATGTTTTGTGTGCCAACTCTCTTTGTGATCTCACTTCTCATCTTTTTGCATTCAAACACCAACCTTCCTCTAGTGAATTATGATTCCTTGGAGAGCTAGAACCTCTTAAGCTATGTGCTTGATTTTCCTATTCTACAAGTTAAGTGAACTTGCTAAAAGCTTTGGATTAAGTTGGTTCGTGTGCATCACCATTGGCGTTAGAGATTAAATCTAAAAAAGTTGCTTAAAGACAATATGAGTGACTTAATCGTGAGGTTGGTTAGAGAGTTCATGGAATTGCTTGAAAATCAAATAAAAATTTGACTATGGATTTCAAGAACTACTCTCAAGAATGTATAATTTAAACAACTAATTTAAATTTTACCTTGTTTATTAATTATTTGGTAACAACATGATCTAGGATTAGAAGAATTTTAAAATTTTTACTAAACATACTTAATGCATATGATTGGCATATTTGGTATTTTTAGATCTGGTTTTTGCAATAGTGGTATCAGAGCCCATGTTTTCTATAAATTTATGATTAAATATTTGATTGTTATGGTAATAATGGAGATCATATGCATG
Organism: Saraca asoca; assembly: GCA_026873985.1. NCBI lineage: Eukaryota > Viridiplantae > Streptophyta > Magnoliopsida > Fabales > Fabaceae > Saraca > Saraca asoca. Next base: position 6,045 of record JANHAO010026575.1, on the reverse strand, counting down.
TTGTAATTTAGTTCCATATGATCAAAGTTTCAAAGTGTAGAATTTTTTTGACAAAATTTTTCATAAACTAACACGGATTGGATTTGCATTTTTGAATGAAAAATACACCAAAGAGAAACTAACTAGCTAGTTGGCTAGTTGAACATAGAGTTGGCCGACCAACTAGCCATGCTTGTGTGCTGGTCAATTTTCATCCACCACACATGGTGGTTCCTACCACCTTGATTGGCTATGTTGATAGTCAATCAGCCTTTTAATTAACTATGATGACAATCAATCAACAATACAATTTAATCATTTAGATACATTTTAGGAAATTCATAACAATCATAACCAATTTTGAGAAAATTTGCCTAAATTGTGCTTATGTGATTATGAAAACTTTTCTTAACTTTGAATTCAATTTGAATATGATTACAAATTGATTGGAAATAATCCTAGAAGCCTTTGTTTTATTTTAATATTCAATACTAATTGATTGGAAATAATTTTGGAAACCTTTCTTTAATTATTTACTTGATTCCAAAATTTTGGAAAGTAACATGTCATTAATTATTTGATTGATTTTGGAATTAATAATGCTTCATTTTCAAAATAAATTGATTGTAATGTTTGATGATAGAATCAAATTAGTCAACTTATTTAAATTAAATGTTAATCAAATAACTTGAGACATGCACAACCATAATTTGAATCAAATAGTTAATGTTCTATATTTTGTTATCTTATATGCCTCATATATATTTGATTGTATGGAAGGATGATTATGGACCAAAGGTTTCTATGAATATAATGTTTATTCTATTACTGGGAATTTTTATTAAATAGGCTATGCATGTCCTACCTTTCTCTCTACTTTTAAATGTAAAATTCTCTTCTCATCTCTCTCCCCTGAATATAACTTAAGGTTTCATCTATAAGATTTAATTAGTTACATAGGATAGAAATTAGAGGATTTTATTTTTCTTTTAGAAGAAGAAGGAGGTGCCCAAGTGAGATGTGTAGCAAGAGGCATCACATGAAGATTCTTCCCTTTTATGGCTCAAGGGAAAAGTTTAAGTTAGTTCATAATCATCTTATATATATTATGCATGCATATGATTTATATTGTGATATAAATAAGAAGTATGTATGACATAGACTAGTAAATGATGCATGCATATGATTTATATTATGATATGAATAAGATATATGTATGATATAGACTAGTATATGAGACCTTTAATAGTTAAGCCCCAAGTTGATTAAAAGATCCCTCACTAATTTAAGTTGCATATTAAGAACATAATTAACTACCACGCATCAAGATAATTATAACTAGAGATTGATTTCATGATAACTTGTTGGCCTCCATCAAGGTTATACTACATCTTTTATGTTATTGTCATTAGAATATGAGAGATATTCATGTTTGGTGGTTTTAACTTAGCAAACATATATTGTTTGGATGACCTTGATCGTACAGTGTTTGGGCAAAATTAGGTTTCACTCTAAATATTATAGACAAGGGGTTGTTAATAATATTTGATGTGATGGACAATAAATGACAAAGAGTTTCAACCTAATGATTAGGAGTTACATTAAGATGCAATTGACAAGAATTTTCTACCTAGTCTAATTTACTTTGATTCCATGGCCTTTGACAAGTTCAATTAAATTAGACTAGGATCCTAACCTACTTTAATTATCATCCAAAATGATAATTTGATTCGAAGGTAAAGGCTTGTAAGAATTAAAGAAAATAATGGGAGTTCAATTTATTAAATTCTATATAAAATGAATATTACACTTAGATATTAATTTGTTCTATTCTGATTGAAGGTTGTTAAAATAATGAATAACATCTCTTCAAGAAACATACTAACTTAATCATACCAAATTATGTCAACTGGATACGAGTCTTTAAAAATGAAAGGATAGCTTATGTCCTTAAGAAAGATCCTTCTATACCTCTATTGAAGGTTCGACTGAATATGAAAGTTTTGACTTTGATACTTACTTGAAACACGAGGAAGAAGCTGAACAAGTAACATGTACGATGTGGGCTTCAATATCTCTTGAGCTTCAAAAGCAGCATGAACATCTGATTTCCTCTGAGATGATTCTGCTTTTTGTTAGTTATGTAAAGGGCACACTTATATGGAGAGATACCAGGTATCTCATGAATTGTTCAACTACAAGATAGCCGTGGGATCATCTATTGCAACTCATGTGCTAAAGATGATCAGGTTAGTAGAGAGATAAGCCTAACTTGACCATATGATAGAAAATGATCATGCAGTAAACATTATACCATATTCCCTTCCTAAGTCATATGGGCAGTTTCTCACAAATTTCTTCATAATAAGATATAGGTCTCTCTTGTAGAGTTGTTCAACATTCTTAAGATTGCTTAAATGAATTTAAAGAAGGAATAATATGTAATGATGGTCAGTACTTCTTCTAAGCCCAAGAAGAGTTCTAAGACTAAGGCTAAGCTTGAGAAACCTAAAGGAGGTGTACAGAAGAAGAAAGAGAGCACTTCCTAAAGGCATATGGTACCATTATGGAGCAAAAGGCCATTAGAAGTGAAATTGTAAAGCTTATCTTAAAACCATGAAGTAGAAGAAGCTTGGAGAAGCTTGTACTTTAGGTATCATTGCAATTGAGATAAACTTGTCTTATTATTCTATTGATTCTTGGGTATTAGATACTAGTTGTGGCTCATACATTTGTAATAATATGTAGAGACTATGAAATAGTAAAATCCTATAGAAACGTGAAGTGGACTTGCACATCAAGAATGGAGCAAAGGTTACTACTATTAGCGTAGGAACCTACTTTTTAGAATTGCCCACAAGCGTAATTCTAAAACTAAATAAAAGTTATTATGTTCTTGCAATTTCTAAAAATATTATTTCTATTTCTTGTTTGGATCAAAAAGGTTTTGCTTTTACCTTTAAGAATAAAAGTTGTCCTTTCTCATAAGTTGACATATTTTATGGTAGTGATAAACTTACTAATGGATAACCTCAAGAGAATAAGGATTGGGCTCGGGAACAACTTATCTAACAGCGGATGCAAAGGAAGAAAGCAAAGACATGGCCCAGACCGAAGAGAGGGGCCTTGAATGGCTTCAACGATTGGATGAGAATACAAGAGCATAAGAATCTAGAACTAAGACAAAAGATCTTAACTATCACAAATAAGAAACCAAAGTTTAATAAATCCAAAAATCTGTCATATCTTTGGCATTATAGACTTGGTCATATTAATGAAACACATGAATAAGATTCCTTATGCATCTACAATTGGATCAATCTTGTATGCCATGCTATGTACATAGCTAAATGTCTCCAATGCACTGTGTGAGAAGTAAATAATAGGCCAACCCAAGTGAAAAATATTGAAGTGTAGTAATGACCATCCTTAAGTACTTAAGAAGAACCAAGGATATGTTCTTGATATATAGAGGAGACTTTAATCTGATAATCAAATGTTTCACAAATTCAAGTTTTTAGTTAGGTTAGGATGATTACAAATCACAATCAGGATTTGTATTTACTCTTAATGGAGGTGATGTATGATGGAAAAGTTCCAAGCAAGATACCACAATAGATTCTACAACTAAAGCTAAGTACATTGTTGTTTCAGAAGTACTGAAGGAAGCTGATTAGGTAAAGAAGTTCATCACTAAACTAGAGGTGGTTCCTGACATTATTAATCCAATAGAAATCTATTGTGATAGTAATGGAGCCATAGCATAAAAGAAGGAACCGAGGTCTCATCAAAGATCCAAGCATGTCATGAGGTGTTATCATTTGATCAGAGAGATCATAGAACATAACAAATGAGAATAGAATGGATTTCCATAGACAACAATGTAGTTAATCACCTTACTAAGGCGTTGTCCCAATAGAAGTTTGATCATCATTTGGAAAGGATCTAGATTGGATATAAGGACACTTGGCTCTAGGTTAAGTGGGAGATTGTTAGTGTAGATGCCCTGAGACAACCAGTTTTAATGGCATGAATACTACATATCTTAGCATATTCAATAAAACATGATATTTTGACCTCTTTATTAATTTATTCTTAAATATATATATTTGATATATGTATGTTATATTGGATAAAGTCCTTGACATATAATTGTCTATAAATAAATTACAATGATTGTAATTATAGGATGATTTTGTACATAGAATTATAATTTTTAAACATCCCTAGTTGTGGAATGATTGAGAAAATATGATATTAATCATTCATGAGTAAACCAACATATGTTATGTCATATTCTTTAGAAGAATGCAATGATCTCACACACTATTTGGTATGTAGATATTTGGACAAACATATGGGTATATTTTATGGAACATATAACTAAAACCATATGAAATATTACCATGCATCAATGGACTTCTCATGTGAAAGGTAGTGTAAGTGATCCTTTGACTTAAGATTAACACAGTATCCTATGTATAAAGTCATATACTTTAATTTTATTTAAGCTTGCACTCTTAAAGAGTAGATAGGTATAATTTTAGGTGCACCACGAGTACATAAAGATAAAGACTGATCAAGATGGAATTCATCCACCTTGGAAGTAAGGAATCATATTCAAAAGATGTTATGACAGTTGCATTATGATCAAAATCATAGGCGTATGTGTTGATAATACATAAAAGGAGTCATTTATAATCAATTAATGATACATAAAAGAAGTTTTATATATGAAGAATTGTGGGATAGCACATATTTAAACATACATCGAAGATTGAACACTCATATTAGTGTTAACACTTGAATCATACCCTAAGTCCAATTTGAATATCAAGAGATGCAGGGATTGAATAACACACTAATATGTTATCACAAAAGGTTTTGATTCCCACAAATCTATTCCTAGAATTTGGGTGGTCATAATGCTTTGCTATAAGCCAATTTTGATTTTTGAATTTGTTTGAATAATTTAGAGAAATTATGTTTAAATTAAAAGGAGTTTTAATTCAATTAAACTTATAAAAGCTTATGAAAAAATTCATTGCCCACATGCATGCAAATCTAATGGTCACACATAACAGAATCTCTTTGATCCAAAGTCAAAGGATAAGTTAGAGTGTAAAATGCTATGAATTCAAGAGTTGAATTAAGTAAACATCTTAAGAATTTGAAATAATTAATTAAGTATTATAATATAATTAGAAGTATAAATTAATCAACTATTTAATAACTCTAATGGAGATTAAAATTATTAAATAGTAGTAAATTTCTACTGTTGATATCTAAATGTTGGGGAATATTTATGTTAACACTAGAAGAGATCTTGAGCAGCACTTAGAACTTGTTTTAAAATAATTAGAGAATGATTACAAAAAACACTACAAGAAAATGCCGATATTCCAACGGATTAAATCCGTTGGAATATTCCAACGGAAATTCATACGGAATATTTTCCGTTGGAAGTTTCCAACGGATTGTCCCACGGACTAACAGTCCGTTGTAATAATTCTACGGAAAGAGGGAATATTCCAAATGAATTGTCTATCCATTGTAAAATCCGTTGGAAACTTCCAACGGACATCTGTCCGTTGGAATAATCAAAACAGGCTTAAGTAATACGACGCATTTTCATTCTTTAATGAATTCCAATGGAAAGAACCGTTGGAATTTCCGTTAGAACTCTTAAGTGATATGGCGCGTTTTAATTATTTATTGAATTTCAACGGAAAATTTCCGTTGGAAGTTCTGTTGGAATTTTGAAAACCCTTATATCGTCCCCAAATTCATTTCTGCGCAAATCTGGCCGTGAAAGGGAATTTCGAACGCAGCTCCACACCATGTTGCTTCGCTCCGTCGTCTTCTCCGGTGATTTTTTCTGGCTTTTGTTCGGTGATTGAAGCTTTATTTCCGTCAAAGTAAGGTAAAATCTCTTTTTAAGTCATTTTTATCGATTTATTTTATTGTTTGTTCGTGGTTCATTTGCTGTATATATTGTTGATGCTGTATATATAGTGGGTTTTGTTCTTGATGTTGGATTTTAATTGATTGGTATGTTGAATTTTT
>JANHAO010026574.1:0-11053 GCA_026873985.1 Saraca asoca | reverse complement strand
TTCCTATCACACTAAGTGCTGAGTTTGTAAAGAATTCAACCTAAAATCCTAACTAGAATTATGTTCATTGGGCTGGAACACATCACCTCGTGATTAGCAAGGCAGTGCCTACCAGGTAACCTTAGCGAATTGGACTTCTTTTGCTTGAACTTAGCTTCTACTGAGTCTCTACTAATCTGCTTTGGGAGATCGAATTTTACCCATAACAGTAGTGATTCTAGGCATCAAAGTGCTTTAATTGTTCATGAGTAATACATAGGTCACAGAAGAGCTACACCTAGTAGAAAGTTGAATGCGAGCTACGAACATTAGGTCGTATGAGGGCTGCAAGCAATACGTCACATGAGAGCTACGAGCAATAGGTTGCATAAAAGCTGTGTTTTGTGAGTCGCACCATAATAATCTTATTGCTCAGTAGGTGTTATAAGTTTGTCTTTATAGTAATCTTATTGCTCAGTGCAACAACAATCTCATTGCTCAGTCTCACAACAATCTCATTGCTCAGTCTCACAGCAATCTCATTGCTCAGTCTCACAGCAATCTCATTGTTTAGATCCACAACAATCTCGTTGCTCAGCAAAACAGCAATCTTGTTGCTCAATTCCACAATAATCTCATTGCTCAGTGAAATAGCAATCTTGTTGCTCAATTCCACAGCAATCTCATTGCTCAGGCAGGATATGAATGGCTCTACCAATAGTCTTGCTGCTCAGGTAGGCAATGAGTTTATTCTTAGTGCTTTCGTGCCTTAGCGAGCGTATAACTTTAGCTAGATTGAGTTTATTTTAGCACCTCTGCGCCTCAGTTGACGAGCTGGCAATGAAATTAGCATATAATGGAGCCTCAGCTGAAAAGCTAGTAATGAAATTGAGCTTGATTTTGTCAACGCAAAATAACTTTCTTTTTATATACCATTATGCTGAAGATTGGCAAACAGAAAGATTCGAAAGGCTTTATTAGCCTCTAAACATCATTACATCATCAAAATATGGTTCTAATCGAAGGGCCCTGTTTGTAATCAATGATCCGCTGGGGTTGTCGAGGTTGATGTTTGGAGGGTCAGACCACATAATCTTGTAAGCGAACTCTCTTAATGAAGTCCTCTATGGCATCTTTCAGCGCCTAACATTCCAAGGTGTTATTCTCGACCTCATTGTGATAGGCGTAGAACCTGCTTGTATCTTTGAACTTGCTAGGGGCCCTCAGGGGTTTGGATTTCCTAAAACCTTCCCTATTTCTTTCTATGACGAAGATCCTATCTTGTGTGTCAAACGGGATGCTATAACTTTCATGGTGACCTAGATGCTAATGTTGCTTAGTTCTTGCTTTCTTCACGATCTGGATATTGGGGTTAGTCTTCTGACTCTCATCGCTCCTCTTCTTGCTTTAAGTGGAGCTATTTTTCTCATCCTCTTGCTTTAACTTCGTGCTAAAGGTCTCATCCTATCTAATCTGTTTGGTAGCTCGATTGTAAAATTCAAGTAGATCTTTTACTGGGGACTTATACAAGCTTTTATACAGCTTTCCGTCTTTGCGAAGTCCTGTGGAGATCGCTGTCAAGATATTTTCCTCTGAGGGATTTTCTAAGAAATTGGCCTCATGCCTAAATCTAATTATGTAATCTTTCAGCAGTTCATTCTTACTCTGGAAGATCATCACGAGATGGCAAGGAGGTGCAAGCTACCTTTTCAAAGCTCGATATTGATCAATGAATTTCTTCTGGTACTCTTCCCAGCTAGTAATGTTGCAAGCTAGAAGGCTTCTGAACCATATTCGAGGTATGTCTCCTAATGTAGCTGTGAAGACGTGGCATTTCACTAGTGGATTGGTTGTCTAAAGTCCATTTAGACATTGAACATGTCTAAGTGGTCGCGTAGGTCATTATTTCCATCATACCACAGAATTATGGGGACTTTGAGCTTGTGAGGGAAAGGCTACGCTTCAATTTCTTTAGAGAATGGTGAGCTGCCCTCATTGTGAGCTTGATCATCTTGAGCTCGAGGGCATTCCTCTAGTTGCTTTAGCCTCTCAAACAATTCTTTTATCTCCGAGTTGAGGGTGTGGCTAGACTTGTCTGAGCTCTCAGCTCGATGCTAGCCTCCAGGTCACTGACTATCATGATTCTCATGTGTTAGGCAAGCTCCTGACCTCGTTCGCTGATTGGTGGAGTGAGCTAAGTCAGAGCGCCAATGTGTTTTCCTAGCAGACTTTTCCTCCTGGGCCTTTTCACATAGCTGCTAAAGTTGTGCAGCAATCTTGGCCTATTTTTACGTGCCCAATGCTTGCGCTTGTGTCAATACTTTAACCGCATCTGCTAACTCTCTTACCGTATTCTCTAACGTTTGCTGGAGTTGGAGACCTGTCTGCACCTCATCAGTTCTGGGAGCAATAGTAAGCTGGCAGTGGGTTTCAGGATGTGAATTAGCAGTGATGTTGGCAGCGAGAGCATCTGCCGACTGATCAACTAGATTGTTTAAGCTTTTGGGGATTCTTCCTCCTCTAGCCATTACAGCTGAGAAGAAGATTAACCAAAATGCAGATGAGTCCCCACAGACAGCGCTAAAATATTGATAGTGGATTTCGGTTCGATCCAAATCCAGCCAACCAGAAGAGTTCTAAGGACTCAAATTGCAATCTGATTGAGCAAATGAAGGGATGAAGAAACAAAGAGGAAGAACTGCAACAAGACAGAGAGATTTTTAACGTGGTTCAACTAAAATCGGGCAACACCAATCCCTACATCCACGGTATTGTTTTATTGCTTTGGTGAAATTCCGATAAAGTTATAATATATCAATTCAAAATGCTTTATAGTAATCTCCCTCCTCTTATTTATAGAGACTAGGAGATTACAATTGTAATTTTACAAGTTATATTTCTATTACATCAAAATAAATGTAATGACTTCTGTAGGCTACTAGCTGACTTCTGCAGATTACTTTCTATGGGTGGGCCCGTCATGCTGCTTCTTGTGGACTAATCCCACAAATCTTGGTTTGAGAGGGTCCCTGCTTCAGGTTTACCCTCGATGAGCTCTTTACTTAGCATGATGTTGTGTCTGCGCATTGGGACTCAGTCTAGAGTTGCTGCTAGCCTTTGGTCAATGAGGTCAATCTCACGAGCTCGCTTCTGGCAACACAAGCTCGCGCAAGACAAATGGTTGGCTATGCGCGCTGGGTCTCATTCCTTAACAAGCTAGGGCTTCTGTCTTGTCCCGTGCTCTTGTGGCTAGCGATCTGATAAACTTAGCTCTTTCCTCATTTTGACTTGTTTGCTACTGAACTTTTGCCAACCCATTTCATGCAGTATCGGAAAATATCCATAATAGATGATTTATTTTGATTTGACATTTGAAACTCCCAATTGTAATTTTGTTAGGTTACATATCAGTTTTTTCTTCGTAAAAAAACTAACATTTATTGTTGGATGCTCCATTTAAATCATTTAACATATAATTAAAAAAAAAAAAGGACAATTAGCAGATAAGTTAGAGATATTTTCTAAAGAGAATTGAAAGACATGCAAAACAGCTAAAACTTTTGTTTTAGAAATGCAATGAGTTTTTATGGTGAGTGTGGTTGTTGGGTCCTGGGATATTGGTAAGAGTTAGATGACTTAAAACTTAAAAATATATTTAATCAATCAGATTAATTAATTTCGATTATATATGTTTTTGACTTGAATAACCTAATTAGGACTGATTTTTTACATTTTTTGCAATCATTTTAAACCGTTACATTTATTTAACGAGCTTAATATGTCGGTTTTGCAAATGGATCAATTATTTAGGATTTGTTTGATCCAAATTGCACAACCTTATATAACAACACGGTTAATATAATATTAAGAGATATTTGCACACCAATGATGTCCTGATTTTAACATCATTGAGAATTTATTTGTGAAACGATTTATAAGATCAATGCTACAAAATAAATCCAACAGAAAAACAAAAATCACATAATTCCCTTTTCTTGCCTGGAATTTTTGTCAGCCAAGCACTATTGACTTTGAGTATCATCGTCTTCCTTCTACGCCAAGAAAAGCCGAAATTAGGTTTGCGTAAAACCTGCCTTCCTTCTACACCTTGAAAAGCTAAAAGCAAGGTTGAGTAAACCTATCAATTGTTCCTTTTTTTTTAAAAAAAAAAAAGAATTGCAACTAAATGTAATTTTAAAATCTACTCGGTTAAAAATGAACTATGTGTTTCTTTAAAATTTGGATAAAAATGATTATGATTTAAGGTCATAACCTATAACCGTTCTTAAACTGTAATATTATAACTGTTTTTTTTTTCAAGAAAATAACTAAGCATAAACATTCAAGAAATCTGCTGAGCAGAGTTAAATATAAGAAATATGATACTTTTATTTTGATTTTCTTTCTAATTATTTTCTTTATAGTTATTATGAATAATAAATACAAGAAAATAAAAACAAAAATAACCAAAACAATGAGTATATATGTACAAAATTTGGATTTTAAATAATTTTTTCTATTAATACCAAAAAAAATTGAAAAACAATAGAATATAAAAATAGTTATCAACGGGTAACCATTCAAATAATCAAATTTGCAAAGGTAAAATGTTAACAAATGATATGAAATTAATTAATTATTACAAAATTGAATAAAAACAATCATATTGGAAAAACAAAAACCTTTAACCACTCTTAATCGATGCATGCATGCTCACCTCTAGATAGAGTGCGCCAAGTATACGAAGGTTCGCAATCTGAATAAAATGGGACTCAAACAGAAGGATGCCTTGTAATGACAAGCGAAGCTAAGAAGTTTTCCATCTACCTGTAGTCACATTATTCTAAAATGGAATACAAACAAAGAAACCATCAACCATGTTGCACCAACAATCTCAACAAAATAACTGCAGCCTCCATTGCATACCAAATTCATTTCTCCTAAAATCATCCTTAATGAATTTGAAAAGATCAGTCTGAAGTTTCATCTCATACACTGAAAACTGTGCTCTCTAATTTATACTCCAGAAAGGGCTCAAGGAGCCTTAATTTCTTCCTCCAATTTTAATTGGCAACTAGGATAAATTCATATGAAAGCAAAGCACCAAAATAATCTACAAAGAATTGTCTCTGATGACAAAAGAAGCTTTCAACTTTTCAACAATATGTGGCAGCAAGTTGATGTTGTCCTGGATTGCCTGGTCAGCACAGGAAACCAAATCATTCATAGCCCCAGTTTTCTTCTGTAGCTTAGCTGCCTCAAACTTATCTTGACAGACCATTAGAGATCTATTCAACTTCTCCTGCAACCAGTTTAAGTCCCAAAGTCAGATCAAAACAAAACCTACAAATATTATATGCCAAAGGAAAAACCATATATACTAATTCCAGGAAGTAGAACTTGTTGCCAATGCCAGATGATAGTACATTTAACGCTAAATTATTCTGCTACTCCGTATAGTTTTGCCCAATTTGTAATTAGGTCCTTATGGTTAAAAAGTTTGAAATTAGGTTTTTTTATTTCTAAATGGATACCTCTTCTTATTTTTCTATTAGGTTTTGTCAATAATTGACATATATGAACAACAATCAGTTAAAAATATACAAAATGAGAGGTGGTGACCCCAAATTTTCTTCTAAAAAAATAATTTCGTAAAATGTTATAATTTCTTATACTTTGTTTGGCACTTAAATACAAATGGTATGTAACCTTTTCATCAACAATTATTAAGCTATATCTACAAAGAGTGTCCACATGTGTTAATTATTAAGAGGATTTAACCGTAAAGTGACAGAAATATCCAATTAGAAACAAAAAAAATTGTATAAGGATCCAATTCTAAACTTTTAAACTATAAGGATTTAATTAAAGATTGAGTGATATTATAAAGAACAATAAAGCAATTTAACCTACATTTAACACAATGGTTGTATATCTGACCTGAGCATCTCAAACTGTTCCTGACTCAACCTTAGTTTGCTGAAATTTCAGCTTTTCAAGTTAATGCCATCCAACGTAATAAAAACAAAATCAGTCAAAACCAAGTTCTTGTTTTGTGTTCTGCGCTATGAGTTTCATTTGGCTGGTTGGCATCATTAATGAGCTCTTTTCTTTCTTTTCGGGATGCATACACGTGTGTACGGGTCTTTAGTGTTGGTATCATTTGAAAATAGGACAAGTAAAAGACAGCAAGAGGTGAAGAACTGAGGCTTTGACAACTTGAGATACAGTAACTCAATGTGTGGCATTATGAAAGTAAAATTTGAAGTACAACAAACGAAGTCATGAAAAACCAGACCTAATCCCTTAAAAGGCCCATGCAATCCTTTGAGGTAAAGCCAGGTGCCCATTATTCACAAATCATAAAGGTGGTGCAATCAAAGAAAATTTCAGCAACATCACATTGTACCATTCAAATAAATATCCACTATTTTTCCTTCTTCAGAAAATTTTCCTTGCACAAAGTTTGAGGAGTTCTTATAGATAAGAACATCTAAAAAGAAAAGGACAATAGAAAAATATGCTACAGAAATTTAATGGAGGGGAGCTTACTTGGAACTTTGCCATTTCACCATCAAACTTCTGTTGAGCATTTGAAAGAGGAACACTACAACTTTCAACGCAATGGGATATCTCTTCTTGCCTTCTGCTTCTATCAAAGCACTCATATGCACATCTAAAATAGGCTTTCTGCAAACATTCATTCAAACAGTCAATCATATAGAATTGAAATTCTGCTTTCTAAGGAAAAAAGCATGCTAAAATATGACCACCATATATGAACGTCATATGTATATAATCTAGTCACTCCATCAGGAGGAACAACTATGCAGCACATGAAGTTTGGATCATCAAAACCTCCATTAACAATGAAATTAAATACCACATTAGAATTCAGAATCATGAGATCAAAAGAATATCACTGGCACAACAATTTAAACTAAAAATAAAATAAAGGAAATAAAGTGGAAAAAGAATCATCTAGCCCAGTGGGGTATCACTTTATAAATCCCAACTTCCATATAATTCTTAGTCATCAACCACAATTCACTTTTCCAAGGCAAGAAAACATAAAAATATCACCACCATATAACCATTGAGGTACTTATGACAGATAATGAAAAGAAGGAACCTGAAGGGTAAAGTTGACATGATCTTGGATAGGTGACAAATGGTTTTGAACTGCTACATTCACTTCATTGAGTTTCTGCTGGAGTCTCTGTTGAGCAATTTGCTCCTCAGCCACGGCCAAGTGATTCATCTTTTCTCACTTTTCACTGCCAATAGGAGTCAACACGCTTAGTTCTATCAGCTAGAAACCTAGCTGGTTTAGTTTGCTACGCCTCTCAGATTGTCTACAGAAAGGTTTTTATCTGATATTCAAACAGATATTCCAAATACTGACTTCTTTTTTGTTTGATATGTTAGTGCCAACCAATCTGTGTAGAGAAGAGATGGCATGTATGATGCAAAACGTAGTTCATAGCAATATGATAAAAAAATACAAGACACACTATTTCAGACTTCCATCATATTTAACTTTTTAAACCTATGTCTATATCTAATTTCAAAATACGCTTTCAATGCATAACCATACAAATGTTGGGGTAGCTAGATGGTAGAGATAAAACTGTAATTAAGCCTTAAATTTATTTGCTGCAAGGGTTATGTTTTAAGAGATATTATGGACCTGCCATGTATCTAGAAAAACATAACCTGAAAACCATTTCAAGAAAACATTTTTTTTTTAACAAATGCTTTTCTGAAGATAAAAGTGGAAACTATTAACATTAACATAAATATGCTAAGCTAGATAGATAATAAAAAAAAAAAAATTAAGTTTGCCACTGCCTGCCTTCAATTTCAAAAGTCTTCAAAATTCTTTGCTCATATATAACAAACCAATATCCCTAGTAAATACATTACCAATTTATCTATTTTCACAATGCAGTGAAAACCTAACCCATCTCTCGATCATTTAAATAAGACTTTTTTATCATTGAAATTGAAGCTATCAAAAGTATTGGTAATTTTCTATGACAGAGATGTTAAGGGTTTAGCGTCCCATTCCCAAGACTGACCACAATGCTATATACATAAGCCAAAACACCCCCAAGGAAAGGAAGCTACCTGCAATAGTTCAAAACTATACTAAAAAATTGGTCCTTTCCTTGAAACACGATTTCTTCTGCCACATGGGCTTTACAAATAGGGTATTTTACCAATACAAATTAGACAGGTAAATGTAATCTAATACCAAGATGCTAATGTTTAGGCCATGTAAAGAGTTGCTTCTGAACTTTCAGAAGATGTCATTTGGTGATGTGTATGATAAGAGAGGAATTAAAAGCAAGAAAAAATATGTCAGGGAGACATATGAATAAGAAGCTATACGTCACAGAGACATCAAATCATTCCAAGTGAAAGACATCTCATATATTAAATCTATGAAACTTTCCTGAATAAATAAATCACCAAAATCATCCTATCAGCATGAAGATTAGTAGTGCTGCAATATATATATATATATATATATATAGAGAGAGAGAGAGAGAGAGAGAGAGAGATATGTGAAGAAGGAAAATCAAGAATAACAAGCAGAACAAAATATTCCAAAAAAAAATTCAGAACAGAACAATGAAGGAGGAAAACAAATAGTGAGATTGAAGTTGATGTGAGGTGACAAATACCTTCCTTCCTTTGTCTCCGCGAGTTGCTTCTTTTAGTGGTCCTGCAAATCACAAAATCTGAGTTTCTTCTTTTGTTCCGCCTTCTTGAAGGATAACAAAGAGGCAGAAGGGGAAGGTTTGTCTAATGATAAAACCAGCGGCATGCTCCCTTCAATACCCCTAAATTAAACAAGAGGAGTACAATTAACTGTGGAAGGAAAAAAGAACCCTTGGACGTCATAGGTTAAAGTTTGATCAGATTAAATCAAACATAATAAATATGAAAAATTTTAATTTTTTTTTTTAAATTTAGCCCATAAAAGTTTTAGTCCAATATTTAGTTAGGGCTTAACCTATAAATTTATTACTTTTTATTTTATTTTTTTGCTTTAAATTGTACAAAGATTAAAGAAACTAATAAATAATCCTAATTTTAAAAAAATATATTTTATTATTTATCAAAAATCAATTAATGAGTGAAATAATTTGATATTTATTGTGATAAGTAGATTTGTGTCCATGTGATACACGGATAACACTTGCAAAATTAAAGTATATTTGGTTAAGCATATTGAATTAAAAAGATATTAACCAAATAATCTAAGATTTTAAATCAAGGAAATTGAAACATTAAGCCTCCTTTTCATTCATATTATATTTTTTTATTGGTTTATCAGCTACTCTTCCACGAAAACATTCATATTTATTAAAAATTCTTTCTTTGTCCAAGGTAGATATTATTGGAGTAAAAATCTTATTCTTATATAATTATATAATAAGTGATGATTTTTCTCAAATTTTAAAACCAAATAAACTTACTTGTTTTTAAATAGAACATTTCATATTATTAAGTCTGTTATAAAAAAAGTAAGTGTTCTCTTCCTTTCAAGGGTTTCAATAACAAACTAAAATATAAAAAGAAAATAAAAAAATTTATCATTTAACTTTCTATTTGTTTAATAATAGTAATAAATTATTAAAAATGAAGGAAACAAGTATATTAATTTATTAAAATGTTAGTATGTTTTCTATTGCCAGACCTTAAACAAACAATATATCAAAGATTAATTTCATGAGACCAACCATATGTACACTTTTACAAACTAATGTATTTATGTTTCAAAATAATAATAATTAAAAAAGAAAGAAATGAATAGAAGTTTTCAAAATTTGGTAGAGAATCAATGTATAAGTTATAAAATAGGTTTTGTAGTGCCATCTTAATTAAAACATATCAAAGCGTTTTTCATTATGGCAAAGCAAGAGATAACTCACTCATCATTTTGAGTTTTCTAATAAATATCATACTTAAACCAAAATTTGTCTTTCCTATCCGTCATGTTTTAATTTAATTAAAAAATATATTTAATTAATAAAATACTCAAAATATCTTATAAATGTTGATTTGAACTACATGATCATCTTTTCATATCATTCTACATATGAAAAATTTGAGTTTGAGTTTAATTTTAACCTTTTTATTTTTTATGTTTTAAAGAAAATCTGAATAAGTTTACAAATTAAAGAAGATATTCATATAATTTCATTAAATTTTAAGAGATATCAAAATATTTTTCTCTAACAATGTTTATTTTAATGGAAAACATTTTTCATATAAATAATTTTATTTACTTGTATTTATAATTATAAAATATAATATAACTAAAAATATTTTATTTATTTAATATTTATTTATGTTTATAATTATAAAATATAAGATAATATAAAACATTTTGTTTATTCAATGTTTCATTTGAAAAATGTGATGAAAAATAATATCCACTACTTTAAAAAAAAAAATTCCTACATTAATATAATATCATATATTATTTTATTAATTACAAAATATACAAGTAACGTGAATATCCTCTATTTATATACACTGAGATTTTTATGCATTCCAAAAAAACCAAACAAAGCCTACATAATGATTTCTCCTCCTTTTGTTGGGAAGTTCAGAAAGTCTTCCACAACTTTCAAATTAGAAGACCACAAATAAGAGAACATTGATAGGTATTAGAAAAAGTTAGAGGATTAGTGTATGTTTGGCGCACCAAAAAAGCTAGCTTTTAGCTTCTTGATTTGGTCAAACAGCTCTTTTATCCTATTTTAGAGGAGGTGTTTGGCGCACTAGTTTTTTGGAAAAAAAAGTTCTATTTTAAGAAGCTACTCCAAGTAGCGTTTAACTTATTAAAATAGAGCTTTCAATTATTTTTTCTAAATTTATCCCTTTTATTTTAATTCATTGACACTTACTCTCAATTAATCAATATAAATACTAAATTATTTGAAAAGATAATCCATGAAAAAAAATTAAGCTCTATATATCAATATTTTTTTACAATATTATACTATTTTTAATGTTTACTCTTTTTTCACAAAACTAAAAGGGAACAAAAAAACTC
>JANHAO010026573.1:0-11053 GCA_026873985.1 Saraca asoca | reverse complement strand
AATATCCATCACAATGTGAACATAAGAAAATATTCAATAAGTTTTATAAAATGTAATAATGCATATACAAAACAATCAACTAGAATCCCAATTGAAAAATTCCCAGAGGTAACCATACATCTTAAATATAACTCCATCACACCACTCCAATCCATCCATCTCACCTATATCCATCCATCTTGCCTATATCCAATCATCTCGCCTGTAAGATGTTTTATTCCCAAGTACACTTGAGGGTTACCAATAAATTTTTCAATAGGTCCAGAATCTCAAATCAATAATTTAAAAATATCATGTAACATAAAAATATTTTTTCATGTAAGCAACATTTGTCAACACATACATAAACCTATTAATACATTTCCATATTCATTCATCATATAGAAAGGTAGTATCATCAATTTTAATAATATCAAGCAAGATGGAAATGCATAGTTTAGCATAACAAACCATTTCATATACGCATACAACATATAAATATACTTTCAAAATCATTTTAATGTATATAAGGAAAATTCATTATTTAAAAAGGATTAATAAGATTTCATATAATAAAAGAAATTATTTCTTATTTATATATGGGATCATAAAGTGAGGAGGATTGTCCACTTACCTTAGAAAATCTCTAGAAAGCTAAGTCAGCTGACACTCCAAAATTGAATGTCAATATGCTTAATCCTTCGATAAGTGCTCTACTGGAGAAAAACAAAAGAGAAATTCAAATTCCTTCCAGTTAGAATAGTAAGGGTTTCAAAGGAAATTTCTTGCAAACTAGCTATAGGGTTACTATAGAATAAATCTTTTGTTCTACGATTACTCACCACCCTCCAAAGTGCAAGTAGGGAACTCGGCCGTAGTTAGATCACCTACCGGTAAGCCAATCCACAGCTTGGTCGTACAACTCTAAAGGAGAGGGCAAAATATGCCGACAAAGAAGAGAAAGTTACTATCGAGCTAGTTGGAAAAGGAAGGATGCCAGAGAAGCAAAAGGTAGTAAGACGGTGGTCGGATTGAAAAGAAGGAGCTCACTGGAAAATACAGAACAACTGATCAGGGAGCCTTGGCCTTAGCCTAAAGAAGTAGCAGGCCACCAAGAAAAACACCCGAGGAAGAAGACGACAGCCAAAAGTGGCCACTCGATGTCAGACCAAAGAGCTGGAATCACCGGACACTGAATAATGCACGGAGGAAGCTTCGAGAACCAAAGTATCACGCAAAGAAGGAGCCAGGCTGGGGAAATTTATAACAAAAAGAAAATGGGGCAAATTATAATTTGACTCCAAAACTTTTCATCAACTTCAAATAAACCTCTATGAAAATAAGAAATTACATTATGGCCTCAACAAAATTTAAGACTTTTCATTTCGGTCCCTAAGTAACATGTTTTTTTATTAAGATATTACAAGTTCTCCCCCCATCAAAAGAATTCATCCTCGAATTCTAGGAACACAGTCATAAGGAATGAAGATCCATACTCCTACTCTCTCTAAAAGAGATTCTTGGGACTTGTAGGTTATAGGCCCACCACGCTTCTGCTCCACCACTCTGATTGTTGAAACTCTTCTCCGAGGATGATATCTTCTAATTACAGCCTTCCTTAAACAATTATTAGGGCCTCATGAGTGGTGCAACTTAAGGTGGAGTACTTCCAGATGCATCAGTGGCTCCAGTGCCACCAGATGGAACAGAAGTGTACGGGCAGTTTCTCGCCAAGTGGCCTATTTGACCACATCCATAACAAGCTTGAGTTCTTAGCCTACAAGTCCTTGAATGAATTTTTCCACAATTTTGACACAACCTTGTTGTCTCACGTCTAGTTGGAGCAAAAAGATGAGACCTAGATCTCCTAAAAGAATATGCACTAGAAGTTGCAAATAATTGTCCCCTAAATTCTCCACTAGTGCTCTTCGATTTGGACTTCTTCCTTGAATTGCCTGAGGCTTCTCTTGCCTCTCTTCTTTCTTTGGACCTCACTTTCAACTATATAGCCCGACTATAAACTTGCTCATATGTAGTGTCTTGTGTGAATGATATAGCATTGAAATATCTATCATTAAGACCACTAACAAACCTCTAAGCTTTTTGTTGCTCAGGAGAGATCATGCTACCAGCAAACTGAGAAAGATGAAAAAATTGAGCAGCATTCTCTAAGACTAACAGTCCTCCCTATTTTAAGTTCTGACATTCTCTCATTTTAACAAATCATTGACTTAAAGGGAAGAATTATTGTAGGAAAGCCATGTAGAAAGCTTCCCAAGTGTTCGCCCCACCCCCTGAGGATTTATGGCTTTCCCAACCTTGATACCAAGTAACTACGGTATCATCTAGTTGGAAATCAACTAGTTGTAGTTGTATTTCATTTGGGCATTTTAGAACTCATCACAGTCGCTTAGTTTGATTTAAATATACAAGAGGGTCTATATTCGATTCGATGCTTGAAAACCTTAGGGGTTTAAGCTTGTAAAATTTACTCAAATAGTTAGAAAGGTCTACGGTTGGAGGTGGAAGGGGTGGAGGCATCTAAGTCTCTGGCTTCCTTTCTTGATGAGTTATTTTGCTTATAATTTCCACCATCATGTTCTTAAAGTCTATGAACCGGGTGTCTGAAGAGGAACCAGTTCTAGCTCCAGAAGTGGAAAGAGCTTTAGATTCAAATTGAGAACTCTCTGCCTACATCTATTCTTGTGCAATGTTGCCTTGTCCTTTAATGCTACCTCGGCCTTTAAATTTACCCCTGCCCAATGGTATCAACTGGGAAGGAAAAGGCTAGTGAGAAGCTTATTCGAATGCTTCTTCAGTTCGGTCTCAGTTTGGTGTCTATGTGGAAGTTGCATTCTAGGCGGCATTTTTCTATTATGAAATAAGAAGATTGATTTTAGGTAGGATACACATTCGTAGGATTGGAAATTTAGAAAATATGGAGATTATCAATCAATATATATTCATGGTATGGGCATCGGTATATCCCTATTCATATGTTATGCTCCTGGGAGCACTAATGTAAACTTCGTATCCATCATGACAGTTGGAGACCACTATCATGCACCTAAATCCTATACCATACTCTGATACCAACTTTGTCATGCCCTAACCCATGGAATATGACCGGTGTAGAAGGTCACTATTAGGAAACTCCTTCCATCAGGAAACCCCTTACAAGCCTTACAATGCAATTAAGATACAAATAATTCATTATTCCATTAATCCATGATGGAATATTCATATTAAATTCTAATAAAAATTTGACAAAGTTTTCTCTATTTTTCAGACATCTTGCCATAAGATCTATACAACAACACAAGGTTACATGCCCACCATAACCTGTACAATAACATAATAATATATAGTGGTCTAGACTAAACAATATACATCCTATTGGGCATCCAGCAATCATACACAATACATGCATATACAATCCTACCAACAGCCAGACTTTACACCACAGTTATATACCTTTATTCTCTACAGGGAAGATCCACTCGATCCAAGAGTAAATCCTGTATCAGTGTAGGGAGGAGGAGGGATGCTAGGAGAATCCTAGGCTCTGAAAAACATGAAAAAGAAAGGGATGAATTTCATAGAAACTCGGTGAGTAAATAATACCATGATCACCTAAGAATCCCATTTAAAAACTATGTTCGAAAGTATATATATATATATATATATATAACTGTGAAAATATGCTTACCCATTTAGATGTTATAACCTTACAATAAGTTTGGAAGTTACATCCATAAAGATAGTTAAACAATTATAAAATGACATTTAACAGAATGAAATATGCAACAATATATGATACTATTGAAAGTATCCATCACAATGTGAACATAAGAAAGTATTCAATAAGTTTTATAAAATGTAATAATACATATACAAAACAATCAACAGGAACCCGAATAGAAAAATTCCCAGAGATAACCATACATCTTAAATATAACTCCATCACACCACTTTAATCCATCCATCTCGCCTGTATCTAACCATCTGCCTATAAGATGTTTTGTTTCTAAGTGCACTTGAGGGTTATTAATAAATTTCTCAATGAGTCCAAAATCTCAAACCAATAATTTAAAAATATCATGTAACATAAAAATACTATTTCGGGTAAGCAACATTTGTCAACACATACATAAATCCATCAATGCATTTTCATATTCATTCATCATATAGAAAGGTAGTATCATCAATTTTAATAATATAAAGCAAGATAGAAATGCATAGTTTAGCACGACAAACCATTTCATGTACATATACAACATATAAATATACTTTCAAAATCATTTTAATATATATAAGGAAAATTCATTATTTAAAAAGGATTTATAAGATTTCATATAATAAAAGAAATTATTTCTTATTTACATATGGGGTCATGAAGTGAGGAGGATTGTCCACTCATCTTAGAAAATCCTTAGAAAGTTAGGTCAGCTAAAGCTTCAAAATTTAATGTCAATATACTTATTCCTTCGATAGGAACTCTACTGGAGCAAAGCAAAAGAGAATTTCAAATTCCTTCCAGTTAGAACAGTAAGATTTTCAAGGGAAATTTCTTGCAAACTAGCTATAGGGTTACTATAGAACAAATCTTTTGTTCTAAGATTACTCACCACCCTCCAAAATACAGGTGGAGAGCTTGGTTGGAGTTGGATCACCTGTCGGTGAGCCGATCCATAGCTTGGCCTTACAACACTAAAGGAGAGGGCAAAACATGCCGGAAAAGAAGAGGAAGTTGCTGCCAAGCTAGTTAGAAAAGGAAGGATGCCAGAGAAGCAAAAGGTAGTAAGACGATGCCTGGACTGAAAAGAAGGTCCTCACGGGAAAATGTAGAACAGCCGATCGAGGAGCTTTGGCCTTAGCCTGAAGAAGCAGTAGACCGCTGACAAAAATGTTGGAGGAAGAAGATGGTGGCCAAAAGTGGCCGGTCGACGTCGAACCAAAGTGCTAGAATCGTCGGATGCTGGAGAACACATAGAGGAAGCTTTAGGAACCAGAGAAATCACGCGAAGAAGGAGTCAAGCTAGGGAAATTTATAATAAAAAGGAAATGGGGCAAATTATAGTCTGACCTCAAAACTTTCCACTGACTTCAAATAAACCCTTCTAAAAAATAAAAAATTATATTATGGCCCCAATGAAATTTAAGACTTTTCATTTCAGTTCCTAAGTAACATTTTTTTTAATTGAGATATTATAAAAAGCCCAATAGATAAGCCCAATTTATAGAGGCCCACTCCAATAAGAACTGAGTTCGTTGAAACGAGGCATCAGGTCGTTTGAGAGCGAACTTGAGGTTGCTGTTTGAGGGTCAAAGTGGCAGCTTTAGGTCATTAGGAACGAATATAGCTCGCAAATCGGAGCGCCTACGTTATGGTTAAACCTGAGAATGGAATCAACTTACGTAGCCAATTTGCAGGAATCAACTTACATAGCTAACTTGCAGGAATCAACTTGCATGATTAATTAATTGTATTCATGGAAATTCGTAAAGCAAATTGCGATTCTAGAATTGTTCCTTTTTTTTATATATTGTACCCCCAAATACTATAAATATAGGTTAAAATCATTGTATAGAAGGTATGAAAAAATAGATATAACAGAGATCAAGTTATCAGCAGCATACAAAAGCTCTAAAACACATTCCTAGAAATAAATTATTGTGGATATAGAGGTCGATTAATCGATTTTAGTCGAATCACGTTAAAAATTCCTTGTGTCCTCCTTGTTCTTCCTTTCTCCATCTCCTTCTCTCTTTATCTTTCTTTACATGATCAAACTACAATTTGGTATTTCAAAAACTTCTTTGGTTGATGTAATTCCACTGTCAACAACCTGTATTCAAAATTGGACATGAGAATTTCACCTTTTTAATAAAGTGATGAATTTATAGTGTGATTTAAGTTTTTTTTATAAAAATAAAAATGAGATAAAATGTAAGAAATAACAAAATTGATGATAAATTAACTCAAATCAAATTTATAAATGTCACAACTATATTTTTATTAATCTGAGTTGAACTCCTGTGTTTAGGAATAGACTAAGGTACGCCGCTATACTAAAACCCCACAAACACAACAATATATGACATCATTGTTTATGATTAAATAAGTCACATGTATAAACTAAATTAAGAATAAAAAATATTCACTTTTGAGGTAAAAATCCTAAAAACAATTAATATTATCAATAAATTAATTATCGCTAATGTTTTAAAATTATATTAAATTATGATTCTTGTAGTTTTTATAATATGATATTTATCATTTATTGATAGGATAAAGACTTTTATAAGGAACTATATATCCTAGTCCTAGGAGGAGAATCCCCTCTTGTATTCTCCTACTATGAAAAAAACAAATCAAACAATAGATCATGCAAACTTTATATACTGCTTTGTTAAATACTTTTTGTTTTTATGTAACCCTAATACTTAATGTTATATCAAAAATATGAACGTGGAAGACATTTTGAGATGATCAAACTGGCAGAATTTATTATTTTTGATTATTTATATTTTAAATTTAAATTTTAATGTCAATGTTCTCAAAAGATTTAGTAATTTATAAATAATATTATAAATTTTAAAAAAAATTAGTAGTATATTCTAATTTTAAAATAAAATAATTTATTCTACTTCTAAATTTTTATTGAAAAAATCGACATTTTTATTTACATGATGTTAAAGTAAGAAGTATTTCCAAACCAATGTTACTTTAAAACATTTTACTTAAATAAAAAATATTGTTAATTATTTTTGGGACTAAATAATTCATTTATAAATTTTTTGCGCATAATTATATATAATAATGTAGTATTCTAAAAAATATTAGTAGTTATGGTCATCACCGATCCGAATGAAACTTCGCCACTAACTATATCTAAAAAATATGGATAACTTATTTAAAAATATTAAAAATTAACATAATAAGTTTTAATATATAAATATTAAATAATCAATTAAATAATTATCTATTTTTTAACGATATTTAGTTTTAAAAATCTTTTATTTTACAACCTCACACAATATAAAATGACATAACAAATTTTAACTTATTAAATACTAAATAATTACTCATCTAGTCAACATCATTTGAATTTATTGCTTTGGTTATAATACATTAACTACTTATTACAAATTACTAACCACTTTAATTACAACTTACAAAATAAATATTATTTTAAAACAAATAGCTAATCATTTAACTTAGTTAAATTAATTTTTTATATTAATCATAAATATAAATAATAATAAATTATAACTACTTATTTCTAAAATCTTAATAATTAAATTATTTTAATTGTAATTATACATAAATAAATATAATAATTTATTAAATAAATGTAATATATATATTTTGAAAGACTACATGCACTCTGCCAATGGCAGACGTCTTCCTTTAATATTTTATATTTTAAATAAATATTATTTAAGTAAAATGTTTTATAGTAACACCATTTTTTGGAATAATTCTTACTCTAAAGTCACGTGAATAAAACACCCAAAAAAAACTTTCAGATCAAAATATCCTGGGTATAGCCTGACGCTTCAAAGTTGAGACCATAGGCTTTCCCAAGTTTGGTCCAAAGCATTGTCGTTTTGGCCGCAGTTCTGGTATCATGAATGGTGGCAGTATGTGTCAGATAGTCACGTACAGCTCAACTAACACGTGAAATTCTATCACATGATGGAAGAAGTCACGTGCCAACTTGGTTAAACGCTGCGCTTACAGTTCATGGGCCCCACAGTGTCGTTCGTGGTGTCCCATATTCCACTCTATTTTTTTTCCACAAAATTAAAAAAATAAATTAAGAATGGAATTAATAATTATAACTAATATCTTTTTCCTTCAACTTAGGAATGGGAAATGCCTGGGCAATTTGGACCCCAATAAAGGCCGTATTAATGGATAGCAGGAATAATTGCGAAGCAGCTAACAACCAAATAAAAAATCTATGATTTAAGTAATTTTTAATTACATTTTGAAAATAATTTAATCATTCATATTATTAAATATATATAAAATAAATGATAATCTAATTCATAATATTTAACAGATTAATTATATTCAAATATTGTAAGACAAAATAAACCATTGTTGACACCAAAATCTGGTCAACTAGTTAAATTCAGTGTTATCCCTTACTGTAAGTTAAATATGACAAAAAACAGTAAAAGGAAGCAATAAAGAAGAAGAAGAAATAACAACACCAAGAGTTTATCGTGATTCGGCTAAAGTCAGTTTAACCCCTACATTTACGTTGGTTTTTTATTATGCACTGAAAGGATTTTTTTTTTCTTACAAAATATGGATACAATAGCTAGGATTCCTCTAGGGGAACAATGCTCACTCTCAATATCAGCATAATTTCTGCATGTATATATCTCTCTCATGTGGTGACCTCCCCCCTCTATTTATAAAAATGGAAAGGGTTACAAGTGTAATTTTATAAGCAACAAGATGATTACTTCCGTCGTTTCGGACATTTAATGATTGGCGTCAGGTAATTAATGCTAGGCAAATCATTGTCGGATTTCCAGAGAGCTGATGTGTAAGTTTGGAGGCTGAGCTGTCAACAGAAAACGTGTGCCTTAGGTTGCTGACTGGGCTCCGTACAAGTATCCATTGTTAGTGGGCGAGTTGGAAGTTGAGCGAGCTGATGGCTCTAGCTGGCCTCGTCATCTGTGCCTAGTCGTTCTTCTGAAGGCCATGGGCTTCTCGCTAAGGGGTCAAAAATCTTTTCAGCGAGTTGCACTCTTTCATTCGTGACGTTGCGGGATGCCTCTAACTTGTACTCAACAATCTGGGGTCCTCGCTCAGCGACCTCAAACTCTGGCTTGGGTCTCCACCAGATTAATTGGGCCTTCTATTGGACCTCAACCGGCCTAAAAATATGCTTCCGAAAAATTCCTACAACATAAGCCCCCCAACTCTCAATTCGCTTTGCGGGCTGGGAGTTACAGCCAGTGGTCAAAGTCTTTATCTGCAATTTGCATAATGACTCAATCTTTGTGCTCAGTTTGTCATGTTGTTATTTATGTCTTTCGGGCTTTCATTTCCCATGCTTTAGGCCATGCCTTTCTCTGTGCATTTTCTCGGCCGTTAACGTGGCAGTCTTCATTATTTTTGGGCCGTTTGATCCGGAACAGCCAAATGTCCCTTGGGCCGCTTGATGAACCCGAGCGGATTTATAAAGGCTCATGAAGCTCCTCTTTTTTGTGAGGTTATTCGATGGATGTTCTGATCAAGCACTTCATTCCTTTAAGGGTTCGACTTCCAGAGAAGCTTTTCAGGACATGGATAGTCTATTGCATGTAACTTCCCTATACAGCTTCTCTCCTTAGCTTATAGGAAGTTTTGTATAGATCTTGGATTATTTCTTCACGGTTCTTCCGTGAGGTTCACCCTTGCTGGCTGTGTTCCTGGTCCCTTTTTAAGTTGCTCTATGTTTGGGGATTTAGGAAATGATTCGCCGGTTAAGGAAAGCTATGAGCAGGAGCAATCGAGTCCATTCGTTTCATTTGGTGGGAGTTTGCCTCCTGGAAATTGCCTCTCCTTCCCTTTGTGGAGTCGTTAACTTTTTGCTTTTGCTTTATTTTTGTATATCGGTTCTCTTGATGTAAATCTGCCTCGTTGAGGGAGGTTTTTTAGTGTAACTTTGAGCATCATGTTTATGCCCTTTGTCTTTTTAAGCTTGTTGCATGGACAACTTAATTGGTTGCCGTTGGCAACGTGATTTATCCATGTAAAATCATAATTCAACAATCATTATGTAAAGTGTTTAATAGGATAATTAGCTTCCATCATATGGAATTTAAGCCAATCAGCCTTAATCAATAAACTCCCATTTAAAGGATATGTGCCACATTGTCAATCGATCATGCCAGCTCGTGCAAGAATTCTGCGTGTGGCTAACGCATTACTTGGACACGAGGTCTTGAGTTCATCCACATAAGAATTCTGTACCGGGCTAGCACATTACTTGGACATGGTTCGCGCAAGAATTCTACATATGGTTAACGCATTACTTGGACGCGAGATCTTTATTTCGCCCTCGACCTGCGCAAGAATTTTACATATGGTTAACGCATTACTTGGACATAAGATCTGTCTGTGCAAGAATTTTGTGTGGGGCTAGTACATTACTTGGACGTGATTCGCATAAGAATTCTATGTGTGGCTAACGCATTACTTGGATGTGAGATCATTATTTTTCCCCCGACCTACACAAGAATTCTACGTATGGTTAACCTATTACTTGTACACAAGGTCTATCCGCGCAAGAATTCTATGCGGGGCCAGCACATTACTTGGACACGGCTCATGCAAGAATTCTATGTGTGGCTAATGCATTACTTGGATGCAAGATCATTATTTTGCCCCCGACCTGCGTAAGAATTCTATGTATGGTTAACACATTACTTAGACGCGAGGTCTTTCTGCGCAAGAATTCTATACAAGGCTATCACATTACTTGGACGTGGCTTGCGCAAGAATTCTACGTGTGGCTATAGCATTACTTAGATGCAAGATCATTATTTCGCCCCTGACCTGTGTAAAAATTCTACGTATAGTTAACGCATTACTTGGATGCAAGGTCTTTCCACGCAAGAATTCTACGTGTGGCTAACGCATTACTTGGACACGAGATCATTATTTCACCCCCGACCTCTACAAGAATTCTGCGTATAGTTAACATATTACTTAGACATAAGGTCTGTCCGTGCAAGAATTCTGTATGGGGCTAGCACATTACTTGAACGTGGCTCGCGTAAGAATTCTACGTGTGGGTAACGCATTACTTGGACGTGAGATCATTATTTCGCCCCTGACCTATGCAAGAATTCTACATATGGTTAACGTATTACTTGGATGCAAGGTCTGTCTGCGCAAGAATTCTATGCAGGGCTAGCATATTACTTGAACGTGGCTCGCGTAAGAATTCTACGTGTGGGTAATGCATTACTTGGACATGAGATCATTATTTCGCCCCTGACCTATGCAAGAATTCTACGTATGGTTAACGTATTACTTGGATGCAAGGTCTGTCTGCGCAAG